>PVKU01014043.1:0-25148 GCA_004027475.1 Anoura caudifer
TTTTTTTGTTCTACCTCTTCCACAAGGGCAAACCATTTCCCTTTGAGGACTTTTTTCATTCAGGGAAATAAATAAAAATTTGCTTGGGGTGAGATTGGGTGAATAGGGAGGGTGGTACATGGGGTCATGCTGTTTTTGGTCAAAAACTGCTGAACACTCAGTATGGTGTGGGCAGGTGCACTCGTAAATCACCCATCATGAAATGGGCAAATGTTTGATAGTCTTCATAAAAATTAATTGAAGCCAAACACAGCCTTTCACAGCAATGCCAGCTGGTACACTGATACAGATGGGTTCCTAGAGTACTCACCTAACAGGGGAAGTTTATACTACAAAGGGCCTTCCCTCCAGAAGATAATTCCAATATTTTTGGGTCCCCTCTTGTATAATGTGGCATTTTCAGTCTCTGCACAGCCTTGGACTTGGACACCCACGTATTCCTTTCCTGTTTTGTTTCTGCTATCCTTAGGGACTCAGAATGTTTTGATGGATTTTATGCCTCTGGCTTGCACTTAGGGGAAGAGAGGACATGAAAATTACTTGGAAGAGTCTTTTGTTTGTTTGTTTAAAATAAAACAGGCCTGGACATAGTGTACTTCAACTCCAATGGCAATCCTTTGCCAGAGGGATGCTGGGAAATATAGTCTGATTTCCCCATCAAGCAGTAGAAAAACATTGTGTGAACACAGAATACCTGTTATACGGCCCTATTTTCTATGGTATCAACTATATATTGTAAAGAGGATTGCAAGAAAAAAGAGTTTAGTTAAGGTCATCAGAGGATCCAAGATGTAGGCAGAGTATGTGGGAGCTACACTCATCTCCTCCCAGGTCCTAGCTGGAAATGCAACTAAAATATAGAGCAATCAACCTAACTAACCAACTAAAAACTAGATGAAGAAAAGTTTTATAAAAATGATTTACAGAAGACACCACTTAGGGACTGGTAGGAAATGCAGAGTTGCAAAACAAAACCAAAACCCAAACTAGCCTGACTCCCACAGGCAGTGGCTAAAATTCTGGAGGGATATCTCAGCTGCAAAGGCTCCCTTTGAGAAGCATGAAGACTCAACCTCAAGCTGGGCTCCCCAACACAGTGCACTAGAGCTGGGAAGAGGTGTCCACATAACATGTAGCCATGAAAATCAGCAGGGATTCTGTCTACCAGGGAGAGATGGGCATCAACTGAGGACACAGGTGCTTTCTTAAAGAGCCAACACAAAATATTGTTTACTGTGCAGAGTTTTCTCCTTACTAAGGAGTCAGCTTCCTGGACCAGGTGTAGAAGGAAAGCTCAGCGGGTGTCAGTGACTGAGTTGCGTGGCTTAAGAGCGAGGGCCATTGCTCCACTTTCCCGTGAACCTCACTGGTGCCTCCCCCTCATGGGAGAGGCTCCCAGTAGCTCCACCCTCTTGACTCTTGGTAGCTCCACCCTGCTGAGTTCTGGGGTGGGGACCACACCTCCCCACTTTCCTCAAGACTGACTACCACCACCCTCTCCTGAATCCCAGTGATCCCATCCTGCTGAGATCCAACTCTGGTTGAATCTGGGGCAGATTGAGCTGTGTGGCTCTTGGATGAGGGAGATATTTTTCTTTCATACCAGACTGGTGCAGAGCCTTTCCTTCACATGGCCAAATCTTGGTTGTTTGGGCTTGATGAACTCTGCTGGTCTCACCCTGATACCTCTCTGAAATTCCGCCCACAACACATGCGTGTGAGCACCCAGAGAGCTAGACTAGGTATACACTGGGACATTTGCTCAGTGGCCACAGACCTAGCAATGGCACCAAGTTTGAACCTGTATAGATATGGTGAAAACCTCTCACCCTTACCTGGTGACTTAATGAGAACTTATCACATGTAACTCTAGTACCATGAGGGGCTTTTTCAATGACTGAGCATAACAGCCAGCCAGCAGACAGAGGAAGGTGGAGGTGGAACTCGGGGTTCCTAAGGACTTTTGGTGACCTGCCTCTGGGCCTGGTGCTGGTAAAAGCCAGCCTTGGTGTGTAGATTGATCCTTCCCTGTGTATATCCAGGCCCAGTAGAGGCATTCACAAACTAGATCATTTTGTAGCTCCAACAGGTTTGCCCAGGGCCAGATGCAGGCAGCATCTGACATTGACTGAACCAAAGTCCCTCCCAAGAGGCCCAGAATGAACATACCCAGTAGCCAGTTTCAGACAACCTCAGAACAGGATCCAAGTAGCTTCAAAAGTGGCATATTCAAAGGGAGTTCTTAGCAGGCACCAGACTAAGCTGAGGTGAACTCCATTCTGTGTGGTCATTGCCTGCACAGTACCCTGTACAATGCACTCTGGGTGGATGGCCACAGTCAGTCAGCCTGAGGGTTGAATTTTCACACGAATGAGTAAGAATGGGTAATTAGCAATCAAGAATCTTTTACAACAGGGAGGCCCACATGGTCCACACAGAAGGGACATTCCTGGAGCATCCAACACACGTAATCAAGGTAACTGTGACACAGGGTCTCATGGGGCACCTACTATATGAGGCCACCATACTAAGACTGGGAGTCATTGCACATCTACCTAATATGTAGAAATGAATACAAAAAAAGCAGCCCAATTGTAGATACAAACACTGCAAATGGAAAAAAAAAAAAAAAAGAAATCTCCAGAAAAAGAATGAAATGAAATGGAGGCAAGCAATTTACCAAATATAAAGTTCAAAACTATGTTTATAAGGATACTCAAGGAGTGTAGGAGTGGATGAAATCACTAAGAACATAAACATAGAGTAAGCATAAAAAGAACAGAGGAACCATAAAAATGAACTAGTCAGAAAGAAAGAATAAGGCACCTGAAATGAAGAATACACTGCAGGGAAGAAACAGTAGGTTGGTTGTAGCAGAGGATCAAATAAGGGATTTGGAAAACAAGGTAGAAGACAATCAGAGCAGGAAATTTTTTTTAAAAATGATGACAGTTTAAGGGACATTTGGAACAACCTGAAACATAACAGCATCTGCATCACAGAAGTACCAGAAGGAGAAGAGAGAGAGAGCAAAGAGTTGAGAACCTATTTGAAGAAATAATGACTGAAAACTTCTCTAACCTGGTGAGGAAAGAAAATGCACATGTCCAAGAAGTGCAGAGTTGCAGCAAGATAAACCCAAAGAGGACCATGCTAAGGCATGTCATCATTGAAAGAGCAAAGGTAAAAAACAGAGTAAATGTTAAAAAGCAACAAGAGAAAGACAGTTACTTGCAAGTGAGTTCCCATAAGGCTGTCAGCATATTTCTCAACAGAAACATTTCAGGCCAGAAAAGATTTGCATGAAATATTCAAAGTGATGAAAAGCAAGGACCTGCAACCAAGATTACTTTCCTTAGCAAGGATGTCATTTACAGTTGAAGGGGAAACAAAGAGCTTCCCAGACAAGATAAAGCTAAAGGAGCTTGTTGCCATCAAACCAGTATTACAAGAAACATTAAAGGGCCTGTGTGAAGAAGGAGGAGGAGGAGAAAGGAGGAAAAGAAGAAAGAAGAAGAAACATAGTTAAAAGAATAAAATGGCTGGCTTCCAGTCAAGATGGCGGCATAGGTGTATATGGATTGCTTCCAAAAGAACTTGAAAAAGAATGACAAGCAAAGCCCAAAGTGAGTAGAAGGAAGGAATCAAGATTAGACCAGAAAAAAAAATATAATAAAAAAATATTCAAAAGATCAATAAATTCAAGAGCCAGTTCTTTGAAAAGATAAATCAGATCGACAAACCTTTAACCAGATTCATTAAGAAAAAAAATAGAGAGGATCCAAATAAATAAACTCAGAAATGAAAGAGGAGATATAACAACTGATACCAAAGAAATACAAAGGGTTATAAGCAAAAATTATAAACAACTATATGCCAACAAATTGGACAACCTGGGTGAAATAGACAAATTCCTAGAAATATATAATATTTCAAAACTGAATCAGAAACAATCAGAGTATCTGAATAGACACAGCCAGTGAAATGGAAATAATAATCAAAAAACTCCCAATAACAAAAGTCTTAGACCTGATGTCTTTACAGGAGAATTTTATTAAATACTCAAAGAAAACCTAACACCTATCATTCTCAAACTATCTCAAAAAATTCAAGAGGATGAAAGACTTCCACACTCATTTTAGGAGGCCAGCATTATCCAAATCCCAAAACCAGATAAAGACACTACAAAGAAAGAATATAGGCCAGGATCCCTGATGAACTTAGATGCTAAAATCCCTAACAGTATATTAGTGAATTGAATCCAGCAATATATTACACCACAATTAAGTGGGATTTGTTCTGGGAAGTGCAAAGTTTGTACAATATCTGCAAATAAATTAATATGATACATCTCATGAACAAAATGAAGGATAAAAACCACATGATCACATCAATAGATGCATAAAAAGTATTCGATAAAATTTAGCTCCTATTTATGATGAAAACTCTCAGCAAAGTATGAATGGAGGGAGCATACCTCAACATAATAAAGGCCATTTGAGACAGACCAAAAGCCAACATGATACATAAGAGGCAAAAACTAAAATAATTTTCCTTAAGATCAGGAACAAGACAGGGATGTTTGCTTTCGCCACTTTTATTCAACATAGCACTGGAAGTCCTAACCACAGCAGTCAGAAAAGAAGAAGAAGCATAAGGCACCCATATTGTCATTATTTGTAGATGGCATAACTACCGGAATAGGGCCTGGCCAGAGTGGTTCTGCCTCAGGCTGGCCTGTACTGTGTGTGGGTTCTTCATGTACGAAAGACTTCACAACGCAAGTTGAGGTGATTTTGAGAGGTACTTTATTAAAGCTGGGGACAGGGAACCAAAGGAAGGACTTAGGGTAGAAGAACCAATAGGAGGGAGCCTAGATGGTCCTTTCCTTTCTCTCTCTAGAAACATCATAGGAGAGGAGTCAGCCAAGGCAGGGCTGCTGTTAGTTCACTGGGAAGTGGCGGTCCCAGTAACGTAAGTGAACTGGGATGGGGCTGCTTTTAGCTCACTCGCAAGTCAGAGAAAAAAGGGGCTTTGGATCAGGGGGGTAAGCCTGTGATGAGCTTCTGCAGCCCAAGCTCTCCTGGTTGCAAGTGTCATGGGGACCCTTAGAGTTTAGGAGGAAGTGAAAAGTTCATGTCCCGGAAGGGGCACGGGTGTGCTCTGGAGTGGTCCCACACTGGGTCTTTGTCTTGAGGATTTTTGTCTCTCTTCCGAGGTGAGAATCTTAGGAAATGGTTTTAGCAGAATTTTAATTTTCTTCCCAGGGGCATTATTCATATGCTGATGCATCATACTGATCATATATGGTCCTGGTTGGATTGCTCAGTTGGTTGGAACATTGCCCCATGCGCCAAAAGGTTGTCAGTTTGATCTCTGGTTATAGCACATACTTACACTGTGGGTTTGATCCACAGTTGGGGGGCATATTGGAGGCAGCTGATCGCTCTCTCTCTCTCTGGTTAGGGAGGAGAGGTATAAACCATTTGGTTTCAAGCATCCTTGTTTGGGGAAGATGGGTCTGTGATTCACTAGCTAGCTGTAAATTGTTCAAATGGTTTGGCCTTGTTTAATTTTCTTGTCTCAGTTTCCCTATTCCAAATGCCCAGCAATTTTCCTAGCTTTTTACTATTCTGCCTCAACATTATACTGTATATAGAGAAGCCTAAAAATTTCACACACACACACACACACACACACACACGTACTAGAATTGATAAATGAATCCAGTAAAGTAGCAGGATACAAACTAAATATCCAGAAAACAATGCCATTTTATACACTAGCAATGAATTATCAGAATGAGAAAACAATCCCATTTACTATTGCAACAACAACAAAAAATAAGATTCCTAGAAATAAATTTAACCAAGGAGGTAAAAGGCCTGTATGTGGAAAGCTATAGAACAATGAATGAAGAAATTGAGGAATATACAAATAAATGGAAACATATACCATGTTCATGTATTGGAAGAATTAATATCATTAAAATATCCATACTAGTGAAAGCAATCTATAGATTCAGTGCCATTCCTATTAAAATACCAATGGCATAATTCACAGATCTAGAACAAATAATACATAAATTTATATGGAACCAAAAAAAACCCTGAATAGCCTCAGCAATCTTGAGGGGAAAAAAGCAAAGTTGGAGGGATCAAAATAGTTGATATCTAACAAAGCCTTGCAATGAAAACAGTCTGGGACTGGCATATGTACAGGCATATAGATCAGTGGAACAGAAGAGAGTGACTAGAAAACAACCCACACCTATATGGGGTAAACATAGTCTACTCAGTAAAGGGTGTAGGTCTCTAACCCATGGGCTGTGGCCTGGTACCAGTTCATGGCCTGTTCGGAACCAGGCAGCACAGGGCCACATGGCAGGAGGTGAGCAGGAGGCAAGTGAACAAAGCTTCCCTTGCATTACTGCCTGAGCCCTGCCTCCTGTTGACCTCAGTCTCTGGTCCATGGAAAAATTGTCTGCAATTATCTTCTACAAAACTAGTCCTTGGTGCCAAAAAGGTTGGGGACTACTGGTGTAGGGATAATTGAAGAGATATGTGGAAAGGGAGAAAGGGAGAAAGGAAGAGAGAGAGAGAGAGAGAGGGAGGAAAGGAAGGAAGGAAGGAAGGAAGGAAGGAAGGAAGGAAGGAAGGAAGGAAGGAAGGAAGGAAGGAAGGAAGGAAGGAAAGAGAGGGAGGGAGGGAGAGAGAGGGAAAGGGAAAGGGAAGAAAAGAAAGAGGGAGGGAGGAAGAAAGGATGGAAAGAAAAAGAAAGAAAGAAAGAAACAAGACCATATTCTTATATCATACACAAGAATAATCTTCAAATGGATTAGAGACTTAAATGTTAGACTTGACACATTAAAATTCTAGAAGAAAACATAAGCAAAATAATCTCAGACTTATCTCATAGCAATATTTGTTCTGCTGTATCTTCTTGAACAAGGGAAACAAAAGAAAAAAATGGGATTACATCAAACTAAAAAGTTTTTGCACAGCAATGAAAACCATCAACAAAATGAAAAGATAACCCTTTGAATGGAAGAACATAATTGCCAATGATACATATGATAAGGGGTTAATATCCAAAATGTATAAAGAACTTACAAAACTCAATGCCAAAAAAGCAAACAGTACAATTAAAAAAGTGGTCCAAGGGCCTGAATAGACACGTCATCAGACAATACAGATGGCCAGTAGGCATATGAAAGTTCAATGTCACTAATCATCAAAGAAAAGCAAATTAAAACCACAATGAGACATCATCTTACTCCTCTCAGAATGTCTGTCATCAGTAAATGAACACACAACAAGTGCTGGTGAGGATGTGGAGAAAGAGGAACCCTGGTGCAGACTGGTGGGAACGCAGGTTGGTGCAGACACTGTGGAAAGCAGTATGAAGACACATAAAAAATTAAAAATGGGACTGCTGTATGACCCAGTGATACCACTTTTGGGAATTTATCCAAGAAACCGGAAACACCAATTTGAAAGACTATATACATCCCTACGTTTATTACAGTGTTATTTACAATAGCCAAGATATGGAAGCATCCCAGGTACCTATCGGTAGATGAATAGGCAAAAAAGCAGTGGTACATTTACATAATGGAATACTACTCAGCCATAAAAAGAAGGAAATGTTATCCTTCAAGACAGTATGGATGAACCTGGATAATACTATGCTAAGTGAAATGAGCTAGTCAAAGAAAAACAGGTAATATGTGATTTCATTTATATGTGGAATCTAATGAACGTGGACAAACAGAATAGAAACAAACTCATAGATACAGAGAGCAGATATATAGCTGTTAGAGGGGAGGGTTAGGGGTTTGGTTGAAAAAGATAAAAGGATTATGCAAAAACCCCACAAACTTATAGACAACAGTATGATGATTTCCAGAGGGAAGGGCATAGGTAGGAGAACATTTTGGGCAATAAATGGTGATGGAAAGTACTTGGTGTGGTGAACACAAAATTCAACACACAGATGATGTATTAAAAAAGAAAAGGTAATTGCATGACATCATTATCATTGACAAATTTCTTGAGCACCAGGTTAATATCTTCATTCCTCAGCTGTAATACAGTTATACTTTCAAAATAAGATATGCAACATATTAAGCAAGTTATGTCAAAAAGTTCTGGGGCAACTGTTTAACTTTTATCAGTTGGATATGGAAAGGGACAAGCGATACACTCATGTCCAAGCAAAATGATTTTTAGAAAATAACTCCTAGAGTATATAGATACGCAAAACCAAATTTTACTTTGTTTTCATTCTCCTGTAATGCACTCTATAATTACATTTAATAGTTCTTAAGTAAATACCATGTAAACTGGAGTCTTTAAAGGAGAGAAGCAATCACATATTCACACTAACGAAGGGGTATTTACATGGCAATTACCAAGCCATTATATTGTCTTTCCTGTAACTTAATCAATTTCATCTCCTAAATCCTGTTTAGGCAAAGTGTTGGAGCTATGTAACTTTTAACTACCACAGTGTATATTGCTTAAAGCAGTAGCCACTGGCATTTTTTGTAGTTACTCTGATAGTTGTTTAATTTAATAATATGGGAAAAGAGCATTTTAAACATGTTGAGCATTTATAACATAAGTTAAATATGTATGCAAATATCTATTTAACTGTTTTAAAAATATTCCAATCATAATAATCATCTGCATTTCATGCCCTTGTATTTCCATTTACTGTGTACATACATAAAAGTTGAACAGTAAGGAAGGCTGATAGAAAAAAACTTGATTCACTTGAAATCTGGTATTGGAGGACATTGCTACATACAGCCAGGACTGCCAGAAAGGTGAGTGAGTCATAGAGCAAAATATCAATGGAGGCAAAAAAAAAAACACCCCCAAAAAATCAAAACAAAAAACTCCCACAAAAACCTAACAAAACAACAACAGAAAAACTGAAGCAGTCCTACCTCAGGCACATCATGAGAAGTCAGGGATCTTTGGAAGAGACAATAATGCTAGAAAAAAATAGAAGGTAGGTAGAAAAGAGAAATGGCAAATATGAGATGGATTGACTCCATAGAAGAAGCCATAGACATGAGTCTACAAACTGTTAAGGACAAGACTGTGGGATTGAGGGGGTTTGGATGGGCAGAGAAGGGCAAAGGGGGTGGGTATTGGGAAAAGTGTTATAAAATAACAAAAGAGAAAAACTGAACAATAAAATTAATTATAACTGCAAAAAAAATAAGACACTATGGACATCACTCATTCATAAAGTAACCACGAGCTGGGTCCAACTCAATGACGTGTAACACAGTCCCAGATTTTCCAACAGAAAGCCACTGCCCTTGAGGCAAAATTGACTTCTGTTTAATTACTTTTTAAGTAATTAAAATTACTTTTATTAATTAATTTCCCCCCTCAGAAAGCAACTGCACATTGTTGCTTTCTCAGCAGATATCTAAGACCTATATGATACCGTATGCATCTATATGTTTATGTATAATCAGTTACCAATCTGGTTGTTTTAGTGGGAGTGTTGGGCTTCTACAAGTTGTTTCATTTAGCTAGAAAAAAAACTCATTTACATTTGGAAATTAAAATTTCATATTTTCTGATTAAGCCAAGAGATAAAGAAATACAAAGACAAATATTAGGTGTCTAAAAAATAAATGAGTCAAGCCAAATGCAACTTATATAAAATGTTATGGTAAGTCTGAACAATTACTCATTTACATTTAAAATGTAAATTTTGTTAGTCATTACCATAATTTCTTTATATTCAATATCATATTTTAGTTCTCATTCTATAAATATATGTTTTCATAACAAATTTGGTGACTTTTAGATAATGTCATAGCGATTTTATTGGTTGAGTTTAGCCTACCAAACTTTTCATTTTGTCTTTTTTTTTTCTTAATCTTCACCCAAGGATATATGTATTGATTGAGAGAGAGAAGAAGGGAGGGAGAGAGGGATGGAGGGAGAGAATATAAAGACAAAGAGTGAAAGAGAGAGAGAAAGAGAAAGAAACATGGATCAGTTGCCTCCCGTACATGCCTCGATGAGGGATTGAACCTGAAACCTGGATATGTGCTGTGTCCAGGGATCAAACTTGCTACCCTTGGTGTATGGGACGACACTCCAACTAAAGGAGCCACCCAGCCAGGGCCTAAGTCCTATAGTTTTCACATGATCCCCCATTAGATGGATTTCATATTTAGAGTGCTTTTACACTGTATTTTATCATCCTGATACATTTTAGACATCACAGCTTTTCTGACATATTTTAGAGAGTAAAGGCACATTGATATATTTATTATCTTAAGATCTTGAGTTTTTCAAATTTTTAAATTTTGTATCCTTGTAGCACATATATGTTAAAATTTAGAAAACCTCAATAACAACAGTGAATGAGATTCTAATGACTTGAAAGAAGGTTCTTAAAATTATTTTTCTTTCCAATTATTTTTTATTTAACTATTATCCTTATCTTATTTTGCTATTAAAAATTCTGGTGTTTACAGAAATGGAGATCACATGGGGGGTTAGCAACAGGGGAGTGGGAGGAGGAGGGAGGGAGAAAAGGTACAGAGAATAAGTAGCATAGACTGTGGGTAGAAAATAGACAGGGGGAGGGCAAGAATAGTATGGGAAATGTAGAAGCTAAAGAACTTATGGCACATGGACGTGAACTAAAGGGGGGAATGTGGGTGGGAGGGGGTGTGCAGGGTGGAGGGGAATGATGGGGGAGAAATGGGACAACTGTAATAGCATAATCAATAAAATGTATTTAAAAAATTCTGGTATCTTTTCCTGTTGTTACACCTAGAAAATTAGGCTTTGCTTTTAAGCCTTTAAAATAGAGTAAATTTAAGAGCTGCAGGTTACAATTGAAATAAACAAAGGAATTTGAAATGTTGATTAAGGATCAAAGAATAGTAGCAGAATTAATTATGTGGAAGATGTGAAATCACATGCTGCATAAGGGCCAAGATAAGGGAATTGAAACTTATCACTAATCAATTCAAATAATACATTAATAAAACAGATAAGGCACATCTTAATATTTAACAGACTTTGAACCATAATAACCAAACTGGTTTCTGAAAGATACGTGATTCAATTATTAAACCCTAAGAAACTGGCTTCAGGACATTTACAGCCAAATGGAAGGCAGGTTGCAATACAAGTATAAGTGTTACCGAATTACTAAATTTGGATGTGGGGATTATGAGGGGGTTTAAAAAATGAATGTAACAGCATGGTTGTAATGAAGTGCATGGGGAAAGTATAGTAATTCAATCCTAACCACTGAGTACAGAGCAAGTGATGAAGGACAAAATTAGGGGCGCTTTAAAAAATAGAGAACCAGTGTGATATTATTTACAGGCTTTGAACAGCTCCTTTCATTCCATACGTTCAAGAATATATATTATGCTTTATATATTGTGCCCTGAGGTTTAATTTATGCAAGTAAAAACCGTATCTATATAGTTAGCTAGTTTCTGATTCCAGGACTTTGATAAGGAGATTATAAATGGTTACAGTTCATACTTATTATTTATTAATTTATTTACCTTAGAGTTATTCTGTATATTTTACAGAATATTAAACCATCTGGAATGGTTTTACATTTGTATTTCTCTGGCAGTATTTTTGTCATATAGCTGGACCTGAACAAATTTCAGAAACAGGTATCTTTAAGACTGGATTTTACTTAATAAATTATATTTTAATGCATATTTAAAAGTTTCTTTGAAGTTCTAAGGATTCAAAAATAATAATTATAAAAATTGTATTAAAAGTGTAAATAGTCAATTAATATTTGGAAAATTACTCTAATGATAATGACCATAATTTAACTATAATTTTAAAGATTCACAAAAGTATAATAGGTATCAGTCATAGTCCAAGGTCTTGTGTCTGCCAGAAACATCAGCAAATCAGAGCAAGCAAACAAAATAGAACCAGAGACATTGAAATAAAGAACAAACTGACAGTAACCAGAGGAGGGGAGGGGGATAACGGGAAGGAAGAGGAAGGGTCATCAAGGAACATGTATAAAGGACTCATGGACAAAATCAAAGGGGACTAGGATCAAAGGTGGAAGGTGGGGATGGCTGGGGAGGGTGGACTGTAGGGGAAAACGGAGACAACTGTACTTGAACAACAATTTTTTTAAAAGTTTTCACTTACAGAATACCTTATAGAGTGAGACTCCTGCAAGCCACATGAAGTCAAACCAGTATCTAGACATCAAGTCTTAAAGTGATGTTTTGTAGGGGAGGTCTTGGGATGGTGGCATGGGGAGCAGATTCCTCTTCTTCCCTTCAGTTGTGAGAACTATGAAATGCATATGATGGTGTTGTCTGCCAGGGTATACCTTAGAGCAGGGGTGTCAAACTCATTTTCACCAGAGGGCCACATCAGCCTCACAGTCGCCTTCAAAGGGCTGAATGTAATTTTAGGACTGTATAAATGTAACTACGCCTTACCCAGGGCAAGGAGCTTGGCACTGCTGCCGAGTAGAAACAAGGTGCCAGGCCAGGTAAAACAAGGTGGAGGGCTGGATTCGGCCACAGGCCTTGTGTTTGCCACCTGTGCCTTAGAGCAAAATTGAGGCAGTTTTTTTGAAAAATAACTAAGAGTTTGTACATCTGGGAATGGCAAATTGATATCCAAGTAATTTGTACACTAAGTATACAGAAAGAGCCAATAATCAGGGAAGCTGCAGGGTGCCATTACAAATAAGTAAAATAATCTTTTATTTATGATTCTTGGTTTGATGGAATACGACTGTACCCATAGCATTTAAAATCACTATGCTTTACTTGTCGTACAAATGGAGATGTATAATGATACTCTCTGTCGCATTTTTCTATAAGGACAAGACATCTAAATTATTTTATTCAATAAATATGTATTGAGCTAGTCTATGCCAGATATTATTCTAGGTTCTGAGTTTCAGTGTTCAAAAATAGTAAGAGTCCCTGCTATTATGGACAATGTGATGTTGTATGGAGACAGATAATAGACATGAAAATAAATGCATGAGATACATTTAGATCATGATAAGAGCTAATAGAAAGTAAAAATAGAGGAATATGATAGCGAATGTTAGAATGTCTTCAGCAAGTGGATTTTTCTCTAGGGCTGGCCACAATGCAGCAGCAAGCTTCTTCTAGGAAATGGAGGATGGCAGGTTGGGGGAAGGGAGGAAGGAGAGAGACACTAACTCAACAGTCTCAACCGTAATGTCTCATCCCTTCTGCCATATTCTGCTGGTCACACAGACCAACGCTGCTGCAGCCTGGGAAAAGCTACACAAAGGTATGAATGCCAGCATGTGGGGAACATGGGGGGGCATCTTGGCGCCTGGGGCCACATGCAGTAGTGGTTCAGGAAAATGAAAAGTGCAGAAAGGATCTGGAGATCTTTTGATAATTTAGTTTTATTTCTGAAATGTGGATATGTCAGAAGCGAGACAAAATTAAGAGGGAGAGAATATGTGGTCAAGAAATGGAAACAATAGCTATAAACTGAAAATTTGACTGAAAGGAAAATATGCGTAGGATGCATATGGTAATTGGAAGCTAAAGAAAAAAAATATGAAGACGCTGTCTATGAATATTTGAAACTACATCAAGCAAAAAGTGAAGAGCAAGAGATTTTAAAAAGTTTTTTAGAATGTGAAAAATGAGGGAACTAGGTTCCTGTCGTTTTTAGAAGGACACAATTTTAAGAATGTGGAGGTACAACATTTAGGCACAGCTAGAAAGGCAGATACTACTGCTTGTGTGAATGCAGGGAAGACTAAAGGATACACACAGAGACTAAAATGTTTCAATATGAAACAGAGTTATGCAATAAGATATACACTAATTTTAAAGCAAAATAAGAGCTAAGAACTGTTCACACCTGTTTCCAGACTGAATACTAACAACACTTTTCCCTAAGACTATTAACCGTTTGAATTTCATGTTTATCTGTAAACTGTGACTGGTTCAGCATTGACCGAAACTTGTCATTTATTTTTGGAAGAATGTGCACAACCTTGAAGACTGGGCTATAAATCCATACTTTCCAGATGTTCCTGGGATCTAAGCATAGTCATAAAGTTCTTTGTTGTGCTATCGTGGACTCGGCAAAGCTCATAGACACCATTTTTAAGTCTGTAGAAACACACTGCCTCCCTATTATAAAGCCAATATTCATAACCAATATTTTAGAGGTTAAAATGTCAGGAAAAAAAAACAAAACTTCCATTTCCTTTATTTCCTAATCATATCTACTTCACTTTTCCAGTCTGACATAAAGACTGTAATTTTTCCAAGTTCATTTGTGTTTTCTTTCCTTCTGCTGCCTACAGATCTTTGTCAGGAGTCTTATTCCCTCCTTTCCTCCCTCCCTGTCTCTCCCTCTTTCTCTGTCTCTCCTTTCCCTCTGTTGCTCTCTTTCCTTCTTCCTCTTTAATTCCTTGTTTTCTCTTCATCATTGTCTTAATTCTTGTGTATAAGCATTGTTTTATAATGAAAACAATCACTCGACCAAGGAAAAGACTATCATAATTCACTAGAAAATTCTTTCCATCACTACCTATCATCTTGAGAGATGTTCCCTGCTTATTTCCTCAAATTCCTTTAATTTCCTAATAGCACACATTTCTTAAGACATTAGTATTTGGCCATTATTCGAACTCCTTTTACTCAGTCTTTCTGAACTTGTGTTTAATATCAACTTGTGGTTCTTGGCTTATATAAACTTATACTTGTAGGCTTATAGAAAATATCTATAACCATTGTTTTGAACTTCACATCTGGTAGTTTACTTGCCTCTATTTCATTTAGCACTCTTTCTAAGGATTCCTCCTTTCCTTCATCAAAATAAAAAGCTCTGTGTGGCTAAAGAAAACATCAGCAAAATGAAAAGGGAAATAACCATATGGAAATATATACTTGCCAGTGATATCTCAGACAAGGGTTTGATCTCCAAAATATATAAAGAGCTCACACAGCTCCACTTCAGGAAGACAAACAATTCAATTAAGAACTTATGCACCCCAATATTTATAGCAGCACAATTTACAATAGCTAAGTGCTGGAAGCAACCTAAGTGCCCATCAGTAAATGAGTGGATTCAAAAACTGTGGTACATTTACACAGTGGAATACTATACAGCGGAAGAAAGAAGGAGCTCCTAACCTTCACAATAGCATGGATGGAACTGGAGAGCATTATGCTCAGTGAAACTTATTTCAGGTGGTGAAAGACAAATGCCATAGGATCTGACCTATAAGAGGAACCTAATAATCAAAATAAACTATCAAATCAAATAAATGGAATTCTGTATGGAAATACTTGAATGAACTAATCAACAGAACAAGCAAGCAAAATGAAACCAGAAACATTGAAATAAAGAACAAACTGACAGTAACCAGAGGGGAGGGGGGAAAGAAGAATAACTGGGGAAAGAAGGGGGAGGGTCATTAAGGAACATGTATAAAGGACACATGGACAAAGCCAAAGGGGGGTAGGATCAAGGGTGGAAGGTGGGGATCGTTGGGGTGGGGAAAGTGGTGGTGGGAAAATGGAAACAGTCATACATGAATAACAACAAAAAATGTTTTTAAATAAATAAAACTGTAAAAAAGGAAATATTTAGCATATTTCATATCTCTGAAGTATTTTTAATAGTGTATTCCATACCCTGAGTTTTTACAGTATGTTCTCCCTTGGCTTCTGCCATTATTTTCTTCTGTTAGCACCTGATATTCCTAAAGCATTTTTAACAATTACTGGGTCATCTTCCCCTACTCACACATTAAAGGCTGGGCTTTGTAGTCATTTGCAATTTGATTATATTCTTACTTAAACTCTTATTTGACAAATATTTAATGTTATTAAAACTCATAATTTTATTTATTATTTTTAAACTGGGCACTCTCAAATTGGTATCTCTCTAAATTATACTGAATATCCTAGTAACATCACTGAAAGTTCATACAAGTATTTCCAGATAGAATTCCATTTATTTGTTATTTTGTTCATTGGATTCTTCTTATAGGTAAGATCATAGAGTATTTGTTTTTTACCAACTGGCTTTTTTCACTTAGCATAGTATTCTCCAATTCCATCCACGCTGCTGCAAAAGGTAGGAGTTCCTCCTTCCTTTCTGCTGTGTAGTGTTCCATTGTGTGAATGTACCACACAGAGTGAGAGTGACCAGAGAGGATGTGGTAGGAGGATAAGGGTGGAAAGAAGGGTCAGGGACTAGACAAAGAGCATGTATGAATGACCCCCGGACATGGACAACAGTGTGGGGCTTGTCTGTGGGAGTGAGGGGTGGGATGGTCAGAGAAGGACAAAGGGGGAAAAATTGGGACAACTGCAATAAAAGAACAATAAAATTATTTAATAAAAAATAAAATAAATGAAAATAAAAATAGAATTCTATTTAGAATTATTTTATCTCAAACTATTTTACTGAATGCATGACTTACCCTCCCAAAATATTATATAATATACTATGTAAAATTCTCCTTTCAACGCATTTCATTACCATTTTTTTCTCTCCTTTTTTCCTATAGCCCAAGTTCACTGACATTTGTATAGTTATTTTCTCAAATCTGTGGATGACTTGCTTTTGCTTTTAGAGTTTCCTCTCCACTACAGTGCCACTGTTTAAATCATCATTGATTAACTTTTAGTTGGACTATTCCAAGAGAATTATAAGGTTTTTCTACCAGTAATTTCTCACCAAACTGGCTTACCATGTGCTGTACTGCCAGATTTCTTCTTAAGAAAAAAAAACAAACAAAATTAGAGGTGTGTATACCAACTGGGCTTAAACTTATACATTTATCCATGTCTAACGGATAATATCAAATTCATTTTTAAAAATATATTTTATTGATTATGCTATTACAGTTGTCCAATTATTTTCCTTGCCTTTATTCCCCTCTGCCCTGCACTGCCCCTCCCACCCACATTCTCCCCCTCAGTTCATGTCCATGGGTTGTACATATAAGTTCTTTAGCTTCTCCATTTCCTGTACTGTTTTTACCCTCCCCCTGTCTATATTGTACCTACCATTTATGCTTCTTGTTCCCTGTACTTTTTCCCCCATGTCCCCCCTGCTTGCCCCTCTCTGCTGATAACCGTTTGTGTGATCTCAATTTCTGTGGTACTGTTCCTGTTCTAAATGTTTGCTTAGTTTGCTTTTGTTTTTAGGTTCAGTTGTTGATAGTTCTGATTTTGTTGTCATTTTACTGTTCATATTTTTTATCTTCTTTTCCTTAGGTAAGTCCCTTTACTATTTCATATAATAAGGGCTGGGTAATGAACTCTTTTAACCTGACCTTATCTGAGAAACATTTTATCTGCCCTTCCATTCTAAATGATAGCTTTGCTGGACAAAGTAATCTTGGATGTAGGTCCTTGCCTTTCATGACTTGGAATACCTCTTTCCAGCCCCTTCTTGCCTGCAAGTTTCTTTTGAGAAATCATCTGATAGTCTTAGGGGAACTCCTTGGTAGGGAACTCTCTCTCTTTTTCTTGCTCTTTTTAAGATTCTCTCCTTATCTTTAATCCTGGGTAATTTGATTATGATGTGCCTTGGTGTGTTCCTACTTGGGTCCACCTTCTTTGGGACTCTCTGAGCTTCCTGGACTTCCTGGAAGTCTATTTCCTTTGCCAGATTGGGGAAGTTTTTCTTCATTATTTTTTCAAATATGTTTTCAATTTCTTGCTCTTCCTTTTCTCCTGCCATCTCTATGATTCAGATATTGGAATGTTTAAAGTTGTCCCAGAGATTCCTAAACCTCTCCTCATTTTTTTTTTTTTTTGTTTTGCATTCTTGTTTCTTCATTCTGTTCTGGTTAAATGTTTATTTTTTTCTTTTGGCTCCAAATCATTGATTCGAGTCCTGGTTTCCTTCCTTTCACTTTTGGTTCCCTGTATATTTTTCTTTACTTCACTTTGCATAGCCATCACTTTTTCCTCTATTTTGCAACCATACTCAACTATTTCTGTGAGTATCCTGATAACCAGTGTTTTGAACTCTGCATCTGATAGGTTGGCTATTTCTTCCTTCCTTAGTTCTATTTTTGGAGCTTTGATCTGTTCTTTCATTTGGGCCATATTTCTTTGTCTGGGCTACTTGTTACTTTTTAAGGGGCAGAGTCGTAGGTATTCTCTAGGGTGGGGCAGCCCACTTTGCTGCATTTTGGCACTGCATGTGCGGAAGGGGTCAAGAGGGAACAGTGCTCCTGTTCACCTCTCTGCTAGCTTTCAGTCACTTGCCCTGCTACCCACAGGCAAATTGGGCTCTTCTGGTGCTGTTTCCTGGGGGGGGGGGGGTAGGTTTATATACGTTTTAGGACCCTGTGGGTCTCTCCAGTGAACTCTCCTGTGAGGCTGGGAGTTTTTCCTGCTATTGCAACCCCCACAGGTTTTTACTGCCAAAGGTTTTGAGGCTTTCTTTTCCCACACTGGAACCCTGAGTTGCATGGTCTGTCTTGCTTTCCAGTTGTCCCTCTCAGTTTATCCACAAGCAAATGTGGTACTGTCTGGTCTGCCAGCTGCCACCTTGCTGTGCGTCCTCTCTACCCCAGCTGCCTGGCTCCACTCCTCCTACCAGTCTGGATGAATGTTTCTCTTTTGACTCCTTGGTTTTTGGATTTGCATACAGTTCAATTTTCTGATACTTCTGGTTTTTTTTTTTTTTTTGGTAAATTTGTTGTTGTCCTTCTTTTGGTTGTGTGAGTATGCCAAATATATCTACCTACACCTCCTTCTTGGCCAGAAGTCCGTTTGTTTAAAGAAAAGTAAAACACAGGGTGCAGGGAGGATTAAGTGTGGGAGGTGGGCAGGCCAGGGAGAGTAATGGGGAAAATGGGAATAATTGTAATTGAACAGCAATAAAAAATTGAAAAAAGAAATAAAAGTAATAATGAAACTTTATTGTTTTTTTATCAAGTTCTTTAGCTTAATCTCAGGGACCATACATCTCTCTCCTACCTTATTTCCATTGTTCACATACCCTGGTTTCTTTTGTATCTTGGTATCTTAAAAAAGCTCTTTAATGACTCTGGTGTTTCTGATTTCTCTTATTGAGTACTCTTGTTGATTTTACTTTTAACTTGGACAGTGTTTTTCCTTCTATTGGTTTTCAAAACATACTAAGTTTTATTTTTAATTTAAGTATAGTTGATATATAATATTAGTTATATTACTTTCAGGTATATACTGTAGCAACTTGACATCCTTATACCTTGTGATCGCCCACTAATTCTAGTAATCATTTGTCACTTTTGCAAATTTGTACGATACTATTGACTATGAATCCCTTCATGTTTTCTACCCATTCCTCCACTCCCCTACCCTCTGGCAACCATCCCTTTGATCTCTGTCTCTGTGAGTCTGTTTTTGTTTTACTTGTTTATTTTTTATTTATTTTTGTTTTTTTAATTGTAACTTTTCCATTACCATTTATCCCCTTACACACTCTTCCACCTCCACACACACCCCTCTCCTTGCAGTCACCACACTGTTGTCCTCTGTGTCTTTTTACTTTTTTGCTGGATCCCTCCACCCCTCAACTCCTGCCCCTCGAGCTGTCAGTCTGTCTCTGTCTTGTTTTTTTAAGATTTCACATATACATGAAATGAAATGGCATTTGTCTTTCTTTGTCTGCATTATTTCATTTAGCACAATACCCTCTAAGTCCATCCATGTTGACATGCATGGCAAGATTTAATTTTTTTATTGCTGTGTAATTTTTATTGTTTATACATACACCACATCTTCTCTATCCATTCATCTATCTATGGACCTAGTTTGCTTCCATATCTCAGCTATTGTAAATAATGCTGCATATGTATCTTTTTAAGTTAGTATTTTTGTTGTCTTTCAGAGACGTATCTAGACATGGAATTTCTGGGCTGTTTGATAGATCTATTTTTAGTTTTCTGTGGAGTCTCCATACTGCTTTCCATAGAGGTTGCTCTATTTTGTAGTCCCACTAACAGTGCACAAAGGTTTCTTTTTCTCCACATTTTCACCAACACATGTTATTTGTAGACTTATTTATAATAGCCATTCTGACTGGATTACTGACTTAAACATAAAGCCTAAATCCATAAAGGTCCTAGAAGAAAATGTAGGTAGTAAATTATTTGACATCAATCTGAGTAATTTTTTTTTGGATGTGTCCCCTCAAGCAAGGGAAGCAAAAGCAAAAATAAATAAATGGGACTAAATCACATTAAAAAGCTTTTGCACAGTGAAGGAAACCATCCACAAAACAAACCATGAAATAAAAGAATATATTCACAAATGATCTGTCTGTTAAGGGGTTACAACTTAATAACCTGAATAGACATTTCTTCACAGAAGATGTCCACGTGACCAATAGACATAAGAAAGGATGCTCAATATCACTAATGATCAGGGAAATGAAAATCAAAACCACAATGACACAACATAGTAAGTTTTTCTGTCTTCTTTATAATATAATTGCATTTTGCTCTTGTGTTCTAGAAAACCTAATTGAAAAATCTAGATATGCTTCTTGAATGATTTTAACTGGATATGTCTAAATATGTCAGAAGAATTGATGTGTTATATATTACAAGAATCTTATATGAGGGTTTATATGAGGGCTATTGCCTTGAAAATGTAAATTTATTTAAAATAAAACAGTTCTACACATTGAAGTACTACACCATATTTTTTTTTCAATCCCACATTAACTTCAGGCTACTGCTATGAATCTGAGACCTGTGCTACAGAAAACAAGGTGACCTATATGTTTGGGAATTCTTTAGTTATGTCTTTCTTACAGTTCCGTATTTTGGAAGTATGTTCCTTATTTCTTGACGCCTCCAGTTTATTCCCAATTTCTTTTGTCATATTATCCTTTTGAAAGGTATTAGTCTTGATAGACATTGCTTATCTAAATATTAGTGGCAATAAAAGTAGCACATTGTAAAATGAATTCATTAATAAGTTATTAAACAAGGTCAATATAAAAATAAAAGGTAGGTAATTGGTTAAAATATGCATGGAATTCTTATATAAGAACATATAAATACTACTCCCAATCATAAAGAATATGACTCTTAAGAAAGTAAAGGCAATGAAAAGTACTTGTAAAACAAGAAGAAAGAATGCGATAATAGGAAGTAATAAATAGCTTTTACTTTCAGTGAAATATACCTAAGTTTTAAAGACATACAATAAGTGAAATAAATTAGAAGCAATAAGATTGATAAGGACATAAACTGAGTTAAGGAAAGGAATGTCAAATTTTAAAATAGGTAAAAGATTACGTAGATTAAAGATTAGATAGATAGATGATAGATAGATAGGTCTAACCCAAGAGATGATGATGATGTATAAAGAAGTTAGGCAAAGATGTTCTTATGACTTAGACATATCAATAATTGATGCACCTGAGCATTATTAACACTATAATAAGAGATAAAAACCTGAACTTTCAGATCAAATGGCATAGGTGTCCAAAAGAAATTGATAAAATGTTGTAAATATTAATTGATATTCTTCTATATTATTGAATTAATAGAATAAAATAAATATATCCTCTATAACTTTCGAGGAATGTCTGCTTTCAGTTATAACCAAGATAAAAAGTTGTGAGTATTTGGAAAAACACAAGCTACAAAAAAAAATTAGAGAAAATTGTACTTTGCATCACTACACAACATTCCACATGACTGAGAAACAAAGTTTTACAAATATTAAGGAAAATAAGCATGAACCAAGAATTCCTTTTTTTCCCCCAGACAAGTTATCATTCAACTATAAAGACTGGAAGTCTCAAAACACATACACATAAAACACTTGGAGATAATAGCATCCAAGCATTCGTGGGAAAAACCTGAAAATGTCAAAATTCAGCCAAATGATGTAATATAAATTAAATAAATCAAGGACAAAATAGTATACAAGGCTTTCAGTAGGCACTGAATACATTTAAATATATGACAATTAAATGTGGTATGTCCTGTCAAGGAGAAACTAGTGAAATAAAATTTGGCAAAATATCATGTAGCCTTTAAAACAAATTACTTTTTTTTATTATAAAAAGAAAAGTATGGAAAGAAATCTGGGATGAGTCTGTTATGCTAATTTTCCTGTCTGTAACCAATGAGTGTGCTTGTCTAAAATTCCGCAATATATAAACAATCTTTCTGGGTGTGTTTATTAGACAAAGTGATATAATCTACTTTAACCTATAGACCAGAAAATGGATGATGAACCAAACAGAATAGAATTTTATGATTTTCTGTATAATTGCCCAAAGATAAATGTTTTGTATCAGCAGAAACGGTCCTTCTGTACATGGTTATTCAGGGATACAGGATGGTAGAGCCTTGGCCTTCCTCAGTGTGAGGTCTCCAGGGTCAACATGACCATTTCAAGAGGAAAAATAGCACACAGGAAACCAAATGGTTTCATGGTCCATGGCCTGAAAGGGATGCACACTTCCACTACCATTACCAGATAGTAATCAGTCATGGCTACACATATCTGCAGCAGAAGCTGTCATATGTATGCCTAAGAAGTGGAGAACACAGCAGTGGAGAACCTGTCAGTTTCTTCCATAGCATTCAGCAAAAATAAATGAGGAAATATGTTGATGATTAAAATACTGAGATATTGAAATATGATCAGAATATGTTTATCGGCTTCCTTTTATGACTGTAAGGACAGGAGAATATTAAGGCCAGAGGATACATGAGGGGTGTTGTTCTGGAGGATGGGACAGGACATGTGAGAAGGAAAAGTTTAATCAAGAGTTTGATGAAAACTTTACATATTCTGGGTTTTGCCAATGCTGCTGCCTCTGCCAGGAGACCCAGCCTTGCGCAACCCCACCATGTTCTTCTACATCATCGACAAGGAGCCACTGGACTGCATCTCCTTCTAGCTCTTTGAACACAAAGTTCCCATGAAAGCAGAGAATTTTTGTGCTCTGAGCAATGGGGATAAAAGTTATAAGGGTTCCTCTTTAAAAATTATTCTGGGGCTAATGTACCAGGGTGGTGATTTCATGTGCCCTAATGGCACCAGCGGCAAGTCCACCTACAGGGAAAGTTTGCTGACGAGAACTTCACTCTGGAGCAGTGGGTCCAGCCATCTTGTCCATGGCAAATGTTGGACCCAACACAGATGGTTCCCTGTTTGTTTGTTTGTTTTATCTGCGTTGCCAAGATTGAGTGGTTGGATGGCAAACGTGGACTTTGGCAAGGTGAAAGAGACATGAATGCTGTAGCAGCCATGGAGCACTTCGGGTTTAGGAACGGCAAGACCGGCAACATCATCGTGCTCACTGTGAACAGCTCTACTGAATTTGACCTGTGTTTCATCTCAGCTGCCAGGTAGTCCTTTGGTAGCTCAGGAGGGCGCTCCTCCACCTTCACCTGCTCTCAGTGTTCTGCTGTTTTTATTTCTCCCTTCAGTTCCTTCCTTGGGAACATATTTTTTTGTCCCCCTCAGAGTCTAGTGAGATTGCAGAGTGTAGTTTATAATTATGAAATAAAGACTAAACAACAGTTTACAAATTTTTACCACTTTTTAATTTTTCATCCAAATCTGATCAAAGGATAAAACCATCTTTCAAATACCTGATACCATTTTATAAACATAAATTTATGAATTAGATTAATCATTTTGCTATATAAAGAGGGGAGTTACTTGACATTCACATGTTACAAACAGTAATTCTGAAATAAAGACATTGAAAGTTTTGGGGGGAGGGGATTCAAAAATTTTGTACTTTATTCTTGCTTTGACACTTGGGTACATAATGAATTTGAACCGCCAAATGTCTTTTTTAAATATATTTTATTGATTATGCTATTACAGTTGTCCCATTTCTCCCCCATCATTCCCCTCCACCCTGCACACCCCCTCCCACCCACATTCCCCCCTTTAGTTCATGTCCATGTGTCATAAGGTCTTTAGCTTCTACATTTCCCATACTACTCTTGCCCTCCCCCATCTCTTTTCTTTCTTGTTTTTTTAAGATTTTATTTATTTATTTTTAGAGAGAGGAGAAAAGAGGGAGAAAGAGAGGAGGAGAAATGTCAATATGTGGTTGACTCTCACATGTCCCCTACTGGGAACCTGGGCCACAACCAAGGCATGTGCCCTGATTGAGAATCGAACCTGTGACCCTTTGGTCCACAGCCCACACTCAGTCCACTGAGCTACACCAGCCAGGGCTCCCTGTCTATTTTCTACCTACCGTCTATGCTACTTATTCTCTGTACCTTTTCCCTCTCTCTCCTCCTCCCACTCCCATTGCTAACCCACCATGTGATCACTATTTCTGTTTCTGTTTCTGTTCTAGATGTTTGCTTAGTTTGCTTTTGTTTTAGGTATGGTTGTTGATATCTGTGAGTTTGCTGTCTTTTTACTATCCTATTTTTTATTTTCTTTTTCTTAGATACGTCCCTTTAACAATTCATATAATAAGGGCTTGGTAATGATGAACTCCTTTAACTTGACTTTATCTGAGAAGCACTTTATCTTCCCTTCCATTCTGAATGACAGCTTTGCTGGATAGAGCAATCTTGGATGTAGGTTTTTGACTTTCATGACTTGGAATACTTCTTTCCAGCCTCTTCTTGCCTGTAAGGTCTCTTTTGAGAAATCAGCTGACAGTCTGATGGGAACTCCTTCATAGGTGACTGTGCCCTTATCCCTTGCTGCTTTTAGAATTCTCTCCTTCATTTTAATCTTGGCTAATGTAATTCTGATGTGCCTTGGTGTGTTCCTCCTTGGGTCCACCTTCTTTGGGACTCTCTGAGCTTCTTGGACTTCCTGAAAGTCTATTTCCTTTGCCAGATTGGGGAAGTTCTCCTTTATTATTTGTTCAAATAAGTTTCCACTTGTTGCTCTTCTTCTTCCCCTCTGGTACCCCTGTAATTCAGATGTTGGGATGTTTAAAGATGTCCTGGAAGTTCCTAAGCCTCTCCTCATTTTTTTGAATTCTTGTTCCTTCCTTCCTTCCTTCCTTCCTTCCTTCCTTCCTTCCTTCCTTCCTTCCTTCCTTCCTTCCTTCCTTCCTGTCTATTCCATTGATTTGAGTCCCAGTTTTCCTCCCATCTCTATTGGTTCCCTGTGTGTTTTC
>PVKU01014044.1:0-24944 GCA_004027475.1 Anoura caudifer
TACTTTTTTTTTCTTAAGGTGGCCTTTTCACTGAGAGAAAGCAGTGAATTTATAGTTAGAAAACCTAAGTGCTCAGTCTCATTTTCTTAGGTAAGACACATACCTAATTTTTCTTTGTATAAAGTAGGATTAATATTATCTCTCTTAGAAGATTGAGGGTTAAATAAGGTGATGACTATATAAATTGTAAAGTGTGAATGCCATGTTAATATTGTTATTAACCCTCTCCTCACTATTAACTCATTTGCATGTCACCTCAGTGTATTGTGTGTGTATACATATAACATATTCATATGCATACATATACGTATATATGTAGTGAAGTGTTCTTTATCCTTTTGTGAAATACTTTTTGCAATCCTTTTCACATTTAAGTTTTAAATTTCAAGGAGATTTTAATTTCATGGCCTTCCCCCACCCATTTTTTTCTTCAGTTTATCCTTTTTTCCCCTGTCTCTGGCAGTGTTTGGTATCTAGCATGTTACTACACTATATATGCTATACCTACTATTGGGCTGTTTTTTGTTTGTTGTATTATTTAAGACCTTTATTCACAGGTGCTTGGGGTTTGTTGACTTTTTTTTTTTTTGAAAAAAAATTAAGTTGTAAATTTTTATTACAAATTAAAAATTAGGTTCTTAAAAATCTCTACTTGACCAGGTGTAAAACAATTTAAAAACCTATAAATTAAAAAACCCACACATTGATCATTACCTAAAACAGATGTCTTTAAATAAAAATAATAGAAATGCCATGCTGCATAGATAATGCAGGTAGTTCTTGTTATCTGGTCAATGGGCAAAAAGCAAGTGCTCAAGGTCTTCAGCTTCAATCTTGTTCATTTCTTATTGTTAGAATTTTATATTTGTTTCTTCTTGTTGGATGACAAAACCGAATGACACTAGAGATAGAAAGCAGGCATTTACTTAGCCCAGCCTGCTCAACTGGGAGCAGCCTGCTCAACTGGGAGCAGATGAATTGTCAGCTGGTGGATTGGATGCCTTTGTCTCTTTGCCATCTTGTGGTTTGGGGTTTTCTGGTGTCTGCATAGTCACTTATTGTAGTTGCAGCATTGCCTACATTGAGGTGGCTGCTGACCTTGAGTTTTATGTCCTTGATTTTCCTTGTCTTCTTCATTGCAGTCCTTTCTAGGCTGTCTTTCACAAGGAGGAAGGCAAATCATGTTCGGTAGCCCTGATACATATTCTGTCTCTGGTCTACTTTGATCTCCTGCACCCTGGTTGTCAGCACCTTCCATCACTTTTCCCTGCACAGGAGGGTTGGAATACTGTGGACGAAGCCCATAGGGTCTCCACTAAATTTAGTAAGGTGGGAATCATCACCTCCAGGCTCTGCTATTGGGCCTGTCCTTTGGGAGCACTCTTGGATCCCTCCTTCTTTCCCCAACTCTTACTGTTCTAGTAATTCTGCTGGTAATTGTGTGGAGGGCCCCTGCCATGTGATTAGTATCTATAATGGTTATGGTCTGCTGCACACACACTCACTGCCTTGCACTTGGACTCTACCAGGGCCTGAGACATTTGCTGCCTGTTCACCTTTTTCTCCTTCAGCAACATCAAACTCCAGTCTCTCCATCTCCTACACTGCAAAGGTACTTCCTAGGATTATTCTATTTTTTTGGCAGTCTGGTATACAAATTCATCTTCCTTGGTGTCATTCCTGATGAAACTGTATCTTTTGTTACATTGAATCATTTTACAGCCCCCAAAACTTCATTGCCATGATGTTGCTCCTGCCGGTGTGAGGCTGCCCTTCCCTGCTCCCTGTGCAGCTGCCTGTGGTGATATGCTTGGTGTCCACAGCACTGGGGTTGGTGGGTGGCTGTTGGGCCTTGATCTTGATGCTCATGGTTGCAGTGAAGGTGACTGGGGCAAGCTGCAGCTCCTCCTGGGGTGGTGGTGGGGCTGCCCAGGCCTTTCTGGGGTCCACTCTATGCTCCCATTATCAATAGAACGCTGCTTTTTTATCTCTAACCTGTGATATTACAACTCTCAACTAAGGTGACTAAAAAAAGGGGAACTAGTTAGAGTTAGAAATGACATCTGCCCCTATGCTACAAGCATTTGGTGAGAATAATTATGTTGAACAACAATAAAAAAAGTTAAAAAGCCAAGTCTCTGTAGATAAGAGAAAGCTAAAGGCATGCCAAAACATGGCCCAGAAATTTATCAGCATGATTTTTTTATGCTCCAACTTCTTTAAATGCTAGTTTAAACAGAAGGTTATCTTACTGTTCTATAAAACTCCAATTCAACAAGTACTTGTTGAGTTCCTAAAGTATATAGGCACTGTACTTGGACCTAGGAATAAAACAATGAATAAGAAAGGCACTAACCATAGCTGTTAATAAACAATGTTCAGTAAAATAAATATATTTCTATTTCAGTTTTGAAAAAAAAAACTGTTATAGATACTCAATATCTCTGAATCTTGTTTTTATTCTTGCAGCAAGTAGATGAAGTAAATAATCTGCCTGCTCTGTATAACTTATCCATTTTAATGGACATTATATGTTTTTGCTCCAGGCATTGAGGCTAATTGAAAAAATTGACTAACAGTTCTTAAAGAAGTCTTCAATCAGGGTGTCCAACCTGCCACCCAGCATGCCTATGAATGCAATCCAACACAAAATTGTAAATTTACACAAAATATTATGAGATTCTTTTCTTTTCAGTAGTGTTTGTATATTTACTGTGTGACCCAAGACAACTCTTCTTCCAGTGTGGCCCAGAGATGCCAAAAGGTTAAACACCCCTGATCACAGTTCTCAATTTTTGAGTGTCTCTCTTTTGTTCCTATACTTATGAAAACACGTACATCATTGTTGTTAAGCACAATAGTTTACTCTAAAATTTTTTAACTGCCTATAATTATTTCTTGGGGGGAATGTTTTTGTCTGGAATGTGACTATATTTTCCATTAATTTAACACTTGAAGTTTGTTCCTGTTTCTGCATGTGAAAATGGTACTAAAACTGAGCATGAACTCTGTCATCATCATTTCTAGTATGACTGAAATGAAAATTTTAGATTTTAATAATGATATTTGTAAGGGTTCAAAAGTATAATACCTTTGCTATTTTTACAATTTGAAATTATATACACATTTTAAAAAGATTTTATTTATTTATTTTAGATAGAGGGGAAAAGAGGGAGAAAGAGAGGGAGAGAAACATCAATGTGTGGTCCCACGAGGACCTGACCTGGCCCGCAACCCAGGCATGTGCCCTGACTGGGAATCAAACTAGCAACCCTTTGGTTCACAGGCTGGCGCTCAATCCACTGAGCCACATCATGCAGGGCTGAAATGATACACATTTGATGGAAGGAAAGGACTTATTTTAAATTCAATTTCTTTTAAATTTACTACCTTGATTAAATTTTAGAGCAATTTATTTCTATTTCATATTTTCCACATACTGTTATGAATCATTACTAAAATTAATATTTTGAATAAGAATTCACAAATTGAGCTGTACTCATTTAAAAGTTCCCAACTTATATCTTTTCTTAGATGCTTGAAAAAAAAGTACCCTTTAAATATATTTGTGACTTTACTTCCTTTGCACTTTTACTTTAAATTTCCTTTGTAATATTTAGTATTGTATTTATGACAACACAAGAAAAAACAGATTGTTAACAAAAATTCTAAAGTTTAAAATTTAAATGGTTATTTTAATATTTCTTTTTTTCCCCTACCAATAGCTACACTCTATCAGTGTTTTTGGAGTTATCCATCATGAATAACTCATCTTTATATCTTTTGTATCATGTTTATTTCTTTTCAACATTTTTAAATTAAATACATTTGAATTGTATTGTTGTTCAAGTACAGTTTTCTGCGTTTTCCCCCTACTCCTCCCCACCATCCCAGCCATCCCCACCTGCTGCATCCCCTGTTTCCACCTCCCCTTGTTTTTGTCCATATGTCTTTTTTAATTGTTCCTGCAAACCCTTCACTCTTTCCCCCCATTATCCCTTCCCTCTCCCTTCTGGTTACTGTCATTTTGTTCTTAATCTCAATGTCTTTGGTTATATTTTGCTTGCTTGTTCGTTTTCTTGATTAGGTTCCACTTAAAGGTGAGATCACGTGGCATTTGTCCTTCACTGCCTGGCTTATTTTACTTAGTATAATGCTTTTCAGATCCATCTATGCTGTCCCAAATGGTAGGAACTCCTTCCTTTCTGCTACATAGTATTCCATTGTGTAAATGTACCATATTTGATCCATCCATTTACTGATGGACACTTAGGTTGCTTCCAGGGCTGTTGTAAATTGTGCTGCTATGAACATTGGGGTGCATAGGTTCTTTTGGATTGGTGTTTCAGAGTTCTTAGGATATAATCCTAGCAGTGGAATTGCCAGGTCAAAAGGCAGTTCCATTTTTAGTTTCCTGAGAAAATTCCATACTGTTTTCCATAGTGGTTGCACCAGTCTGCAATCCCACCAACAGTGCACTAGTTTCCCTTTTCTCCACAACCTCTCCAACACTTGTTTGTTGCTTTGTTTATGATGGCCATTCTGACTGGTGTGAGGTGGTATCTCATTGTGGTTTTAATTTGCATCTCTGTAATAGCTAGCAACTGAGCATCTTTTCATGTGTCTCTGGATCCTCTGTATATCCTCCTTGGAGAAGGGTCTGTTCAAGTCCTTTGTCCTTTTTTTAATTGGGTTGCTTGTCTTCTTAGAGTGAAGTTGTGTAGGTTCTTTATATATTTTGGAGATCAAACCCTTGTCTCAGGTATCACTAGCAAATATGTTTTCCCATACGGTTGGTTCTCTTTTCATTTTAATGCCTTTTCTTTTCCTGTGCAGAAGCTTTTTATTTTGATGAGATCCCATTTGTTTATTCTTTCCTTTATGTCCTCTGCTCTAGGGGACATATCGGTGAAAATATTGCTGTGTGGAATATCTGAGATTTTCCTGCCTATGTTTTCCTCTAGGACTTTTATGGTGTCACAGCTTATATTGAAGTCTTTTATCCACCTTGAATTTATTTTTGTGTATGGTGTAAGTTAGTGATCAAGTTTCACTTTTTTCACATGGCTGTCCAGCTTTCCCAACACCATTTGTTGAAGAGGCTATTTTTGTTCCATTTTATGCTGCTGTGCCCTTTGTCAAATATTAATTGACTGTAGAGACTTGGGTTTATTTCTGGGCTCTCTCTTCTGTTCCATTGGTCCATGTGTCTGTTCTTATGCCCCTATCAGAGTGTTTTGATTACACTGGCCTTATAATACATTTTGATATTAGGCATTGTGATCACTCCAGTTTGTTCTTCTTTCTCAAAATTGCTGTGGCTATTCAGGGTTGTTTATGGTTCCATATAAATTTTTGAAGTGTTTGTTTTATACCTGTGAAATATACCATTGGTACTTTAACATTGCATTGGGTATATAAATTGCTTCAGGTAGTATGGACATTTTGATGATGTTAATTCTTCCAATCAATGAGCACCGTGTCTTTTTCCATTTGTTGGTGTCTCCCTTAATTTCTTTCTTCAATGTTGTATAGTTTTCTGAGTACAGGTCTTTTACCTTTTTGGTTAGGTTTATTCCAAGTATTTTATTTTTCTTGTTGCTATCTCAAATGGGATTTTTTCCCCTGATTTCTGTTTCTGTTATTTCATTGTTGGTGTACAAAAATGCCTTTGATTTCTGAATATTGACTTTGTATCCTGCTGTTTTGTCAAATTTACTTGTTAGGTTAAGTAGTTTTTTGGTGGAGTCTATAGGATTTTCTCTGTACACTATCATGTCATCTGCAAACAATGATAGTTTTGTTTCCTCTTTTCCAATTTGGATGCCTTTTATTTCATTTTCTTGTCTGATTGTTGTGGCTAAGACTTCTAGTAGTATGTTGAAGAGGAGGAGTGAAAGTAAGCATCCTTGTCTTGTTTCTGATCTTAGTGGGAAAGTTTTTAGTTTTTGCTCATTGAGTATGATGTTGGCTGTAGGTCTCTCATATATGGCCTTTATTATGTAGAGGAATGTTCCTTCTGTTCCCACTTTGCTGAGTGTTTTAATCATAAATGGGTGCTGTGCCTTATCAAGTACTTTTTCTGCATCTATTGCTATGATCATACGATTTTTGTCTTTCATTTTGTTTATGTGATGTATTTACATTTATTGATTTGTGAATATTGTACTACCTTTGCATCCCTGGGATGAATCTCACTTGGTCATGGTGTATGATCTTTTTAATGTATTGCTGGATGCGGTCTGCCAATATTTTGTTGAGGATTTTAGTGTCTGTGTTTATCAGTGATAATTGCCTGAAGTTTTTCTTCTTTGTTGTGTTTTTATCTGGTTTTGGGATTAGGATGATGTTGGCTTCATAAAAAGAGTTTGGGAGTCCTCCATCTTCTTGGATATTTTGGAATAGTCTGTCAAGAATAGTCTGTCAAGGATAGGGGTTAGCTCTTCCTTAAATGCTTTATAGAATTCTCCTAGGACACCATTCTGTCCAGGGATTTTATGTGTCTGGAGTTTTTTGATTAATGCTTCAGTTTCGTCAGCTGTTCAGGCTTTCTGCTTGTTCATTGAGTTTTGGAAGATTATATTTTTCTAGAAATTTGTACATTTTCCCTAGGTTTTCAAATGTCTTGGCATATAGTTCTTTGTAGTAATTTCTTACAGTCCTTTGTATTTCTGTGGTGTCAGTTGTAATCTCTCCTCTTTCTTTTCTGATTGTGTTTATTTGGGTCCTCTCTCTTTTTTTCTTGATGAGTCTGCTTACAGGCTTGTCGATTTTGTCTATCTTTTTGAAGAACCAGCTCCTGGATTTATTGATCCTTAGAATTGTTTCTTTATTCTCCATGTTTTTTATTTCTGCTCTGATCTTGGTTATTTCTTTCCTTCTACTTGCTCTGTGCTATCTTTGTTGTTGTTCTTGGAGTTCTTGTAGGTGTAGGTTAGGATGTTTATTTGAAATGTTTCTATGTTTTTTAGGTAAGCCTGTATCTCTATGAATTTCCCTCTCAGGACTGCCTCCACTGTGCCCCATAAGTTTTGGGTTTTTGTGAGTTCATTTTCATTTGTTTCCAGAAACTTTTTGATTTCTTCCTTGATGTCATTCTTGACCAATTTAGTGTTTAATAGCATGCTATTCAAACTCCATGAGTTTGTGTGTTTTTGAGTTTTTCTTGCTGGTTGGTTTGTAGTTTCAGTCCCTTGTGGTCAGAGACAATGCTTGGTATGATTTCAGTTTCCTTGAATTTATTGAGGCTTGTTTTGTGTCCTATCATGTGGTCTGTTTTTGAAAATGTTCCATGTGCGTTTGAAAAGAATGTGTATTTTGCTTCTTTGGGATGAAAGGCTCTATATATGTAAGTTAAGTCCATTTCATTTAGGACATTGTTCAATGCCACAATATCTTTGTTGATATTTTGTTTTGTTTGGAAGATCGATCCATTTTTGACAATGGGGTGTTAAAATCCCCTGCTATAATTGTGTTGCTGTCAATACCTTTTTTGAAATCCTCCAAGATTTTCTTTATGTATTTGGGTGCTCGTATGTTGCGTGCATATGTATTTACAATGTTTCTGTCTTCTTGATGGATTCTTCCCTTGATTATTATGAAGTGACCTTCTGGGGCTCTTTTTATGGCCCTTTTTTTGAAGTCTATTTTGTCTGATATGAGTATTGCTACCCTGGCTTTTTTGTTCCTGTCTGTTTGCTTGGAATGTTTGTTTCCAGTTCTTCACTTTCAGTCTGTGTAGGTCTTTTGTTCTGAGGCGGGTCTCTTGTAGGTAGCATGTGTGTGGATCATGATTTCTTATCCATTCAGCTTTTCTATGTCTTTTGTTTGAAGTATTTAACCCATTTACGATTAAGGTTATTATTGATAGGTGATTATTCATTGCCATTTTTGAACCTGTGTTCCTCTCTCTCTCTCTTTTTCTTCCCTGTATTAAAGCAGTCCCTTTAACATCTCTTATGGAGGTGGTTTGGTGGAGCTGTATTCTTTTAGATTTTTTTTATTTGGGAAACTCCTTCTTTGGCCTTCCATTATAATTGAGAACCTTGTTGGATAGAGTAGTGTTGGTTGCAGGCCTTTGGTTCTCATTACTGGGAATATTTCTTGCCATTCTCTTCTGGCTTGGAATGTTTCCATTGAGAAGTCATCTGCTGACCTTATCGGGGCTCCCTTGTATGTTCCTTCCTTTTTCTCCCTTGCTGTCTTTAAGATTCTCTCTTTGTCTTGGAATTTTGCCATTTTAATTATGATGTATTTTGAAGTGGGCCTCTTTGGGTTCTTCTTGATTGGGACTTTCTGAGTTTCCTGGATTTGTGTGACTTTTCCTCTCATCAAATTAGGGAAGTTTTCCATCGTTACTTTTTCAAACAAGTTTTTTCTCCCTTGCTCCTCCTCCTGTTGTTGTTGTTGTTGTTGTTCTTCTTCTTCTTCTTCTTCCTCCTCTTCCTCCTCCTCCTCCTCCTCCTCCCCTTCTTCTTCTTCTTCTTCTTCCTCTTCTTCCTCTCCTTATTATACAGTATTATTATGTTTCATGTTGTCTTGCAGTTCCTTACCACCTCTTTGTTCTTTCTGAGTCTCTTTTTCCTTTTCTTGCTCTTTCTGGGTGTTTTTTTTTTCTGCCTTGTCTTCCAGCTCACTGATTTGATCCTCTGCTTCATTCAGCCTGCTTGTAATTCTTTCTAGTCTGTTTTTTATTTCTGCTGTTTTATTGTTTATTCCTTACTGGTTTTTGATTATAGTTTCTATTTCCTTTTTCATCCAGTTGTAGTTCTCACTCATTTCTTTTAATTGTCTGTGAGTTCCTTGACCATCTTTATAACCATTATTTTGAATTCTGTATCTGATAGTTTGGTTACCTCCATTTCATTTACTTCTTTTAGTGAGGATTCTTCCCTTTGTTATGATTGCATATTTGTTTTTCATCTCCCCATTTTAGGTGAGTGTTTTTGTTTGTTTCTTCCCTTTCTGATGTTTCAGTTTGCTAGCTGTCTTCATAGTGTGAACTTCTTTGGTGGGAATTCTGTATGGTTCAGTAGTGTGCTCTCTTTGATCTCCTTGTCCGGATGCTCTAGGTTTGCCCTTTCTTTTGTTTGTGTGGTCTCTGTTGTTGTACTTGGGTTTTTACCTTTTGGTGGTTCCTTTGTTGGTGGTTTTTCTCCTCCACAGTTACACTGATGTTTGTAGCTTCCACCTGTTTTTCTATGTGATCAGTGGTAGACACTAGGAAAAATGGATTGAGACAGAGTATTTTATGAAATTTAAAGTACCAGCAAGTAGAGAAGAGATAGGGTATTCTTTGGATAAGTATAGCGTTAACTGTGATATTTCTCCCAACAGTTCACTTTTTATAAAAGGTGAAAGAGAGATAAGACTCTTTTTAGAGGGGAGGAAGATTGTGAGCTGAATCCAAAAAACAGAGCACTTGTACAAAGTTAGATGATGAGATATAGTGAGAGTAAAGGATAAAAAGTAGATGTAGTGTGAGAGAGAATAGAGTTAACCATAACAACAATAATGCTCAGGAATCAAGTGAAGTGGGTAAGATCAGGGAGAGTTGCTGTGTAGTATGTACAATTGTATGGAGCAACAATTATTTACCGTAGTACTGGAACAACAATATTATGACAGGAAATATATGATTTGGATAATCAGAATAGAAAGTGCATGAAGAGTAGTGTGTTATTGGTAGACAAGTTAAGTGAAAGAAGGAAAATTAACATACTATAATGAGAGAATAAGGAAAACCAGTGAAAGAATGACATTAAGCAGAGAAATAAATGAGGAAAACTATACATACAGAAGAGAAATAAAAAAAAAACTGGATAAAATAAAGGTAAAAATAATGAAAAAATAATAATAATACACATAATAAAATGCCAGCTCTATGGGATAACAAAATGACATTTGTCTTAGTTTCTCAATTTTTGGCCTTAGCCTTGTGCTTCCCCTTTGAATCTGTCTCTGGACCCTACGTAACTCCACATCTTATTGTCTCACTGGGGGAAGAAAAAAAAGAGGAAAGAAAAAAAATAAGCCTCCTGCTGACTTTAAGCCTGTTCTGTGAGTTCTGGATTTTTGCTCTTCTTCCTGGATGCCACAGGAAGAGCGCGCTGGGCTTTACTTTTTTTCCTTCCTCTGGTTTTGAGATGGTGGGGTATAATATTCACAGTTGCCCAGCCTTTGGCCCAGATTCTCTGTGAGCTTCCAGGCTCAAATCCAGCCACTAAGTCTCTGGATGATCTAACTCTCCTCCCCCTATCCTGTGGCAGGCACTGGTCTGGGGGCCGCAGCAGCCTTGGTCCCTGTGCAGATCCCAGGGCAATTTCCTCACCATCTGCTTTTCAATGTCCTCTACAATTTATGGCCTCCAAACTTCATATAAGCTTGGATTCTGTTGGCTGTTCACTCTGTTCCTCATAAGATTGGCTAGGTGTTCCAGCCAGGTACAGGGAGAACTGGGCTCTGCTCCCACCTACCTTGGTGCCATCTTGAGCTCTCCTCTTTTCAACATTTAATATAGTTTTATACTTAATCATCACCACAATTTGCAAGGAAGGCAGTATAGATACTAATACTTACCTTTTATTTATGATAAAACTGAAGCTTAAGTAAGGTAGTTGAAGTGTCCAAGGTAAGGTAAGTAATAATGGTGAAGTTGAAGCAAGAATCTGACTCTGAGCAGTCATCTTGTTGATAGTGACATTCTAAATATTATCCCAAATACATTTTGATATTATTGCTAGTGAAATAAAGTATAAAATAAATAAATTGAAATTAAAATGAACACTTTTAAAATTTCATTTTCTTCCCTAGCTGGTGTTGCTCAGTGGATTGAGTGCGGACTAGCAAACCAAAGGGTTGCTGGTTTGATTCCTAGTCTAGGGCACATGCCTGGGTTTCAGGATAGGTCCCTGGTGGCGGGTGCGTGATAGGTAACCACACATTCTCTCTTTCTCCTTCTCCCTCCCTTCCTCTCTCTAAAATAAATAAGTAAATCTTAAAAAAATAAAAAAATATATAAGTGATATTTCATTTTCTTAAGTCTTTATTTATCTTTTTTTAATCTAGTATCTACTGTGGATCATGAAGACTATCAGAGTGTAACTCGTTTTCTAAACCTCATACCTCAGGACACTTTGGCAGTAGCTTCTTTTCGCTCTAAAGCATACACACGAGCTGTAATGCACTTTGAATCATTTATCACAGAAAATAAGCAGGACATTCAAGCGCATCTTGGATTTTTACAGGTTTGACATTCATATAGTGAATTTAATGTTTATTGCTAATCTATTATGTTTATATTGTTTATTCTATCGAGTGTTTGAGATAATGTGCTAGGAATTAGATGTTTGTAAGTATTGGGTTGGCCAAAAAGTTAATTTAGTTTTTTCTCTATGCTTAGTTGTGTTTAACTTAATTCAAAACAATTTTGTTAGATTTTATTGTGACAGCTGTCTTATCAGTGTGCCTTGAAAAAAAATCTCATAAAAATTGGTGAATTCTTGTATAGCCATTTTAATACTGAAGATGGAAGAAGATATGCAACATTTTCAGTGTATTATGCTTTATTATTTCAAGAAAGGTAAAAACCTAAGTGTAATAAAAAGATTTGTGCATAATCAACAAAACAAACAAACAAGCAAAATATAACCAAAGATACTCAAATTGAGAACAGGCTGACAGTGACCAGAGGGGGAAGGGAGGGAATTTCAGGGGAAAAGGGTGAAGGGTTTGCAGGAACAAGTATAAAGGACACATGGACAATAACAAGGGGGCGTGGAAACGGGAGGGAGGTGGGGAGTGCTGGGGGAGTATGCTGGGATGGAGGGAAAATGCAGAAAACTTTACTTGAACAACAATAAAAAAAGTATAGTAAAGTAAATACATAAAGCATAAAAAAAAGATTTGTGCAGTGTATGGAGAAGGTGCTATGACTGATCAAATGTGTCAAAAATGGTTTGCAAAGTTTCTTGGTATTTGACATTTTGGCCAATAAATTGTTTGCTGTAGGGCTGTCAAATGCATTGGAAGATGTTTAGCAAGCACCCCTGTCCTCTAACCACTAGAAGGCAACAGTGGGAGAGAGATGATGTATTCAAAATATCCAAATCAATAGTTATAGTGAAAATGAAAAATGTGTCTTTTATTTTATGGAAAAAGCTGATCAGTCTTTTTGACCAACCTAATACTTGAGAACCTTGCAGATTAGTGGGGAAAGAATAGACACCAATTTGATGTAATATCTTAAATGGAGTGACATAGATGTGCCCTGAGGAAAGACATTTAACTCATTTTCTTTGTGGAGTGTGGTGAGAGGTAGGAGTGGGTAAGCAAGGAGTCAATAAGGGCTTCTTGAAGGTGGCATCTAAGGGGTCTTGAAGAATGAATGATAGGTAAAAGGAGGAGGCAAGACATTTTAAGCAGAGGCATCCTTATGGATTTGGGAAAGAGTGTGTATATGGAATGGCAGAGGAAAGATAAATCACAGGAGACCTCTAAATTGCCTAAAATTTTTAGAGGATTTGAAACAGGCAGGTGCTTTAGTCAGAATGGCATTTCAGCTCCATGTTTGTGGCAGTCATGGGGGAAGGAGTTGAAAGGGCTATTTTTAGTCAAAGTAGGTCATTACTACTGTCATGAGAAATGCAGGCCTAAATTTGGGGATGTGTGGGTAGGGGAATATACTGGTTAAACAGAAATCAGCCATGACAATACTGGTGAAAAAATGGATTAGGTGATAATATTATGATTGTGGGGGAAAGAAAAGAAACTAAGGGCAGCTGGGACTAATGGGATAGGATTTAAATAAGAGGTCAAAATTGGTCAGCTTTCCTCAGGTTGAAAAACAAGCTGCGGTGAGAGAACTGGAAAATTAGTAGCTTGTACTCAGGATAAATATTAATCCTCTCCTGTCATTGTTTTCCTCCTTATCTAGCTTTGAGTCTGTTGTTCATTGTCAAAATCATTCCTTTAAAGGACATTGAACTTTCTAGCTTTTCTCCCTTTCCTTTGTGTTGTACTCACTTTGTAAAACTCAAACCCTGAATAAACTTACCCATCTGCCTTCCCAGTGTCTGCATGTAAGCAGCTGAACATTGCTGAAGAAAAGTCTCATAATCACAGAATTGGTTTTTAACTGATTTTAAGTTCATAATAGCAATCATAAGCCAAACTCTTTAACTATTCCTTCAGCTCTTCTCAATGTTTCTCTAGTAAACCCGTTTTCTCACTCTTCAAGATAATTTTTTACCTTCACCTCGTTTCTTACCTTCCATCTCACTTACTCTCAACTGATGATTTTGCTTCATTGTTCATTAGGAAAATAGAAACCAAATCTGAAAATATACTGGCTTCTGCATCATGTTCTTCTTCTTTTCTTCTGTTAGTCCTAAGGAAGGATTCTCTTCCTGCCAAAATTCAGCCCTACTTGTACTCTCAATTTCAAGAATTTCATCCCTTCAAATGTTCCTGCTTTTTCTAGTACCATTAATTTCTCTTTGTCAACCAGAGTATATGCAGTATATAGACATGCTCTGGTATCTCCAATTTTAATTTTTTATAATTCCCTTAACCTTAGATACTCCTTCAGGTGCTTTCTATCTGTTTCCCTTCACAGCCAACTTTTAAAAGAATTGTCTGTCTTTCCTATATTCACTTTATTCCATTCATTTTTTTGCCCATTCTAATAAGACTTCTTTCTCCATTTCACTGCCACTGCTCTTGCTAAGAAAATCAGTGATCTCATGTTACCAAATCCAATCGGTGTTTCCCTGTCCTGATTTGCTTAACCTCACAACATCATTTGACCACTCCTTTAGAATAAGATGTTTGCTTTTCTCCCACATCTTCTGGGATACCATGTTCTCCAGGTTTTTTCACACTGCTTTGGTGTCTGCTCTCAGTTTCATTTGCTAGTTCTTCCTTATTTTTAAATATACTACTCTCTTTCCCTGGGCCTCTTTTCTTCTCTAAGTTATGCCATCCTTTCCCCTTCCATTTTTGTGCTATTGCTCCTAAATTTTTATCTTCAGCCTGAATATCTCTTTTAAATCCATATTTGATGTTTTGGGTTTCTTGAAGGCATCTAAATACCAATATATTAAAATACTTGTTTAATTTTTTTATTTTAAAAATGTAATAAAACACTTATAAAGTGTACTCAACAGAATTTATTTTTAGTTATGTTTAAAGAGAGCTCAGGACCTTGAGGTTCTTTATAGCTCTTATTATCAATAACAATTACTAGTGTAGGTTATATTTAAGTATAATGGCTGTTGTAATAATAGGAAGGCTGGAAATAAAATTGTAATTTTATTGTGAGTCTGCCTTGAAAAATAAAACTTACTGCTGTTTTGAGAAAAAATTCTCATATGCCCTTTTCATATAAACTGGTGGTTTTATAGTTTTATTTTCAGTTGTATTTTTCTCCTAATTTGATTGTTTTCAATGGTTGAACAAAGAAATTATATGCTGCTATGCATGAACCAGATGGAGTAGCTGGAGTCAGCGCAATTCGAAAGGCAGAACCATCTCTAAAAGAACAGATCCTTGAGCATGAGAGCATCGGCTTGCTGAGGGATGCCACTGCTTGTTATGACAGGGCTATTCAATTAGAACCAGACCAGGTAAGATGATACATGAGAGGCAACACAATGAAAATAGCCCTAAACTAGGAACTCTGGAAAACTTAGTTTCACTGTTGTCTCTATCAGTTGCCAGTGTGTCTGGAAACTATTTAATCATTTCTCAGCTTGAGTTTTCTGGTTGATAAAATTAGACTTGCACTAGATTATCTCAAAGATCACTTCCAATACCAAATTTCTATGACCTTAGATTTACCTAAGTGAATGAGATTTATTGCAAGGTATATTTAAACTGTGTGTTAAATTACTGTAAAGTTTATATAATTTTAGTTTGCTATTAAAAGTGTAAGACATGCATCAATTTTTAATAATGATTTTCTAGTCTAAGAAACTTCTTCAGATTTCGCATGCTCCCTATCAATATCTGTGAATCTCTGAAAAGGTCCCTTAGAATCAATAAGCTACAGTTACCCATGGGGGGTATATTATATATCTTATGTTCATTGAGACCAGAAAGAGGTTTAGAATTGTTGATTTAGAATCTTGGCTTAAATTCTCTCTAGTGTTGGAGTATTGCTTTTTGTCATATTTGACATGTTCATTTTCTCAGAAGCTCAATGTACATACAGGGTTCTTATTTTTTATAATCTTGTTTTCAATTTTAAAGAATATTGCATAATCCTATTTAACTTTTTTATTACTAAAGCCTAAAGTCTATATTAATGATAGTATGACCTTGAATTTTCATTTTTTTGTGACAGTATGACAAATAATCTTTAAATAAAATATTAAAGAGTACTTGTTACTTTTATATTTGATATGAACCAGAAACTAGATCAAATCTAGGAAAAAATAATAAAGTTAATTTCAGTTTTTAAAGTATGTCTGCATTTAAAAAAATATTCGGATGTGTGTATGACATTGGTAGGAGGCTCTGCCATATACCAAGCAAGTTCACTTGTAAGATGCAAGGCTCAATGAGGTAAATAGTAATTTTTAAAATAAATATAAAACAGTTTTTGATTCCCAAGATATATTTATAAGTGACAGCTGTTACTTTAAATGCTTTTTAAATTTTTAGATCGTTCATTATCATGGTGTAGTGAAGTCCATGTTAGGTCTTGGCCAGCTATCCACTGTAATTACTCAGGTCAATGGAGTGCATGCGAACAGGTAATATTTTTTAAAATAATGATTTTCTTTTGTTGTTTTAGCTTAATGGGGAATTTTTAAATTAATGAATTGGGTTGACATAATGTTTGCTATAGTAATGAATTCTTTTTCATGTTTTCATGCATTGGAGATAAGCACCAAAACATATATATTTTTCTACTTTTTCATACATTGATCAAGTCTTAACAGCTTATCTTCTGTCCAAAGAGTCATCCTTGAATTAGATCTGCTTTACGACAGGAACCTTCCAGAATTCATGTACTCTTGGTTAGGCTCATACAGGCACTTCAAAGGGTATCTAAGCTCTCCTACATTATCAGCATCAGTTATTTTTTGTGTTGGGTAGGGAACCTTTGCAACTGAAGTGTGGGTTTGATTTTCCCCTAAAGGATTGATAAAAATAAAAGCAGCTTTCCTTTCCTGAAAATGGGTTTACTATAGCAAACCCAGTGATATCAAACAAAAAATAGCCCTTGTATGTGGCAGAGATGAAGGGCACACAGTTCTTCTAATTTTGAGAATAACTCTGGAGGTTGGTTTTGCTTTTGAAGCTGCTATGCTCTGAGAACTGAAAAGCCTTATTCCTTAATGTATTACTAGACTCCAACTGACTTTCTTGGGCAATGAGATCTGGTCAAAAGGGATGAGATTTTAGTTGACCAAAGAGCACGCGGGCCACTGTTTTTAGTTAAATTACCCTGAAAGCAATTCTTTGAAGTGCAGTTTCTATAAATTCCAACTGTGATTTATAAAGATCACTATTCTGCAATGTCTAAGATCAGAGAAGCTTACTCTTGGTCAGATGGTTTCATAATAGTGGAATTTAAGAAATCATGGAGAAAACTTTGCAGAAGTATGGAAAGAATGGATTATATGTTTTAGATACATTTCTCCAGATTAGTTGAGAGATCTTATGAATAAAAGGCTTCCAGGAATTTGGAACAGTTTGTCATGGCTCAGGCTGAGGTATCAAGTTTCTTTATGATGAACACTGGACAGTTCTACTTCCTCCTGTCTACTCTTTGGATCTGATTTGTGAAATTACAAGTTTCAGTATTCGGTGAATGATTTTGTAACATATTGGAGCAAATGGTCATTGAGGGTATGTGTTTTCCATGATTGTAATATTTGCATTTAAACAAATATATCGCCAGAATTATTGATTGTGCTTGGCCTGCACAATCATTCTTTTGAATGTACTCATTTTATGGGGATAAGTTGTCAACAACCTGATCCTTATTGCCATTTGGTACTTTTTTTGGTTTAATACCTGGTACAAACCCCTTCTGGATAGCAAATCATGCTCATTCTCCTCAGATTTTTAGTTTGGAATTTTGATTTTTTGGCATCTGGTGCTACACTTGTAAAGTTATTAATAATTACAGCTTTGAAAATTATATTTCTATTTTATTTCTTTTAGCCTTGTTTTAAATTATTTATGGTGGTATTCATATTTAGAAATTAAGGAATACTCAATATTTATCCTATTTTAGATTTTTTTAAATATAAAATAAAAATTATTTAACTCATTTGTTATACTTTCTTTATGTGCTTTTACTAGGGAAAGAGCAAGGAGGACTTTTAAGGGCATTGATCCTAGCCTCTCCGAGTCTTGTTACCTTCTTTATAATAAGGGAATATGTGTCCCTTTCATTTTTCTTAGTTAATTAAATGCAAAAATGTGTCCAGCCCAGGGTCTAGCATATAGCAGGTGTTCAAATGGTATGATTAATAAAGAAGAACCATGAAGAAAGTCTAGCTTCTTTTATGTAGTCAGGATGTAAAATATCATTAGCTGTCTTAGTCCGACGTACATAGATTACTTATAAAAATAATTACCTATATCATACTGATTTTATAAACTCAAATTTTAAAGTTACTGAAAATAGTTTAAGAATAGGTATGTATTTTGGTTAGCTAATTTTGTATCCCTTGTTATGCCACTGACTCATCATTTGTAACTTTCTTATGCCCTTATTATTGTGTCCTGTGTACTCCCAACCTGCACCTGAGACACTGCACCACCTATAATTTTATCTTAAATTTCATTCATAATCCCTAGTTACTGGAATTGCTTACCTCTTAATGCATGTATGTTCAGTTGGGGTTTTTTTCCCTTTCCCTTTGTTCAAATTAAGCATGAAGCTAATCTTACAAAATACACTTTGTAATTTTCCAGGTATTTATTCAGCTCTAATTGACACGATTTAATTCATCAAGGAATGACATTTTTAAATGGCTCTATCAGAAGTAATTATTGAAGAAATGTTTTTGGGAGATGAAAGGATTAAAATCTGGGAGGTTCTTTTGGCTAGACATACTTATTTTGTATCTAAGTATAAAATACAATACAGTACAAATATAATAAATAGAATAATGAATAAACACAACAAACAGTGTCTAAATGAAATAATGAAAATAATCTTTAAATATACTTTAAATTTAAATAAATCAAAGCTTAGTTGATACGGGTTTCTTTTAATAGGTCAGAATGGACAGATGAATTAAACACATACAGAGTGGAAGCAGCTTGGAAATTGTCACAGTGGGATTTGGTGGAAAACTATTTGGCAGCAGGTAAAATTATTTCTTAAAATATAAGCAATTTTAATATGCCATAAATTGTCAGGCTTAAGTAGTTAAGTAACAGTGGTAATTAATCTTTCAGTCTGTATTATGATAGCCCTGTTTAGTTGTTCATAGTAGCATGAAACCATTTGTTCAGTACTTATTCTGACCATTTGACCAAATGAAATAAAGCTTTTTTGTAGATGTAGCTCTCATGGTATTCCTTGACTCTTCATTTGTTTTTCAGATTGGAAATCTACCACATGGAGTGTCAGACTGGGACAGCTATTATTATCAGCCAAAAAAAGAGACTCCACATCTTTTTATGATAATTTGAAACTAGTGAGAGCAGAACAAATTGTACCTCTTTCAGCTGCAAGCTTTGAAAGAGGCTCTTACCAAAGAGGATATGAATATATTGTGAGGTATGTATATATTGTGAATATATTGTCCTGTGTTCAGCACATTTTAGACTTTCTATATTTATATTCCTGGTCTATAAGTATTATCTGATAGGCTTAGAATTTTTTTTATTGTATCATCCTTTATTGTATTTTTTTTTACATTACCTTTTAGCCCCCTTATACTTCCCTCCCCCCAGTAGACTTAGAATTTTTTGATCAGGAAATAACTGATAGTATGTTTGCTATTATGCATAGCTAAACAAAATGACTTTTTCATTCTTTAACTAATAATTACCCTATAGTTTTTAAAAAAATGTCCAAATACTCCTGGCTGGTGTGGCTCAGTGGGTTGAGTGCTGGCCTGCGAACCAAAGGGTCGCCCGTTTGATTCCCAATCAGGGCACATGCCTGGGCTGCTGGCCAGGTCTCCAGTTGGGGGCATGCGAGAGGCAACCACTCATTGATGTTCTCTCCCTTTCTTTCTCCCTCCCTTCCACTTTCTCTAAAAATAAATAAATAAATAAAATCTTTAAAAATAAAAAATGTTCAAATATATGTTCTATTAATTGCAAAGGCAATTATGAGATTTCTAAAAAAATCACAAAATATCTTACATTTGTCCTGATGTAATTCATAGTTTATTTTTCTTACAACTAACCTAAATAATCTAGACACCTGTGTTCATCACATTGGTGTTCTCTACTCGTAAGTCCCTTTTCCTTCTTCCTATTTAGAAAGGCTTTTGACATTCACTCCCTCCCCAAAAATATAGGCATTGCATTACTAGAAAGGAATATTAACTTTTAGAGGTAAGAAAGAACCTGATGGAAAACATTTTCTGAAGAAAATAATTAAACAATAAAAAAGATAAGGAAGCAATTTTTTTTCAGTTAGAATTTACTGTATTCTGTAGAAGCCCCTTTGGTAACAGCTTAATGAAACCAGAGATTGGACCACTGAGATTATTTCCGTTCTGTAGCTGTATTCCTTCTTTAAAATTTTTTAAAAAATTCTCACTGGAATACATTCTCATTGACTTTAGATAGCAGGGAAGAGAGGGAGAGAGAGAAGGAAACATCAATGTGAAAGAGAAACATTGATTGGTTACCCCTCATATGCACCCGACTTGTCTGGGAATCGAACCCATGACCTTTTGGTTTATGGATGACACATCAACCAGCTGAGCCACATGTGCTAGAGCTGTAGCTAGCTGTGTTCTTGAACAATGACTGAGTCATAGATGCTGATAATTATATAGGGAAAAAAATCTAGTGTGAAAGTATCATGAGTGTTTCTATTACTTTTAGGAAAAAAAACAATTAAAATTTCATCTTTCCCATTTTTTACTGACATCTCATCTATGCCAAGTCCTCTTATGTGTAAATATTTATGTTGCTGTATAATGGATCCATATTTTCTTTTATTTTCATATAGGTGATAAAGTTTGATTTTCATACATTTGAATTTAGTTTTATATACCCTTCTCTAATTTAATTAATAGGAATTTGGGGATCATAGTAAAGTACTAAATATTTAAATCAACATAAATTGGTATGTATACCCAATATGAAAAGATGTTACTATTTATATTTACAGAGAATATATATTGGTTAAAGTTCTTGCAAAGAATACTGCACATTTCTGATTTTTCATGGCTAAAGTACATGCTTTATATATGAGATTAATAAGTATGAATGTTACAACATTTTAACATGCGCTTTCTTTGTCTTCAGATTACACATGCTCTGTGAGTTGGAGCATAGTATCAAACCACTTTTTCAGCAGCCTCCTGGTGATGATTCTCAAGAAGATTCTCTAAACTGGGCAGCTCGACTAGAAATGACCCAGAACTCCTATAGAGCCAAGGAGCCCATTCTGGCTCTCCGGAGAGCTTTATTAAGCCTCAATAAAAGGTTTTTTCACACTTTTTAAAAAATGTCAATTACTATGAATTTACTGTTGTATTGGTATATTACTTGGAAATATTTATTTTTCCTAATTTTCTCTCTGAATTTGTATTTTTCTATTTTTAATTGTCAAGGCTACAGTGAACCTAGAACTTAAGAACTATCTGTACATGCAATATATCTTTTTTAATGTTAAAAACTTATCTTAAGGAGGTACAAATTTAAGTCATTAATAGGTCTTCATAGACTCATCATTTATAAAGATGGAACACCTTAAGAAAATTAAAAGTTTTTTCACATATTAATTTTTGATTCCTTTGAATGGTATATTAAGAATGTTCCATGTTAGAAAGAGGTGTCTTAATTGTTGAAAACACTTAAAAATGCTCTTTCCCTCCTGTTTTGTCACATTTCTTTAGACGAGATTACAGTGAAATGGTTGGAGAATGCTGGCTGCAGAGTGCCAGAGTGGCTAGAAAGGCTGGTCACCATCAGACAGCTTACAATGCTCTGCTTAATGCTGGAGAATCGCGACTCGCGGAACTGTATGTGGAAAGGGCAAAGTGGTTGTGGTCCAAGGTAACCCCTAAGGGAATGTCGTCATATATATGTATTCTTTTGTGGATTATATACTTCTTATAAAGGCCTGAGTGACAGATGGTCCCTCATCTGAATTCAGACCCTTCTTTTTCTGTCACCTTTCTTCATCATTTATCTACCGTAATTGGGAAAAAACTTTCTTCTATCCTGAAATTCCCAAATAGTTTTCCATTTCAAGACTGAAAGTGTAGTTCTTTCAATTTTCATCAGTTTTTCATTTTTTTCTTGAGGGAAGTGACCAATTTTTACTTTGTTTTAATCTCCTATATGTATAAAGGGTGCATGTAGTAAGAAATCAAAAAATACTTGTTAAATGAACATAACATTGTCCTTACCTTATATCCTCAGCAGAGAATTAGTTTTGTGTGGACTTGCCAATGTTACTGTCAACATTCACTTCCAATTAATCTAGCCTGTCATGAACAAAAGTCTCCAGCAATCCTCAGATTAAAACTAGTGTAATGAGAAGAGGGCTTTTTAAATATCTTAATTTGCAAAGCTTACATCCCAGATTTTAATGGCTATTCTTTATACATCTCTTCATACTTGCCACCAGTTCAGAATTAGTAGTAGGCATAGGTGTTCTGAAATTGACATTTACCAATTATAGTTGCTGCCACCTCTGATTGCAGCAGCTTCACAGTGACTGAGAAAGGACAGGAGAGGAGATACTCCCTGGACAGTAAGTGAAAGTAATAATTCAGGTCGTGTTAGTCTGTACCTGGTCATTTTCTGAGCCTAGTGGTAATCTATTTGTTGTAATACCTTAAACTCAATATGTTGAAAATGCAGTTCATCATCCAATATTCAATACCTATTTCTCCTCCCATGTTCTTTATTTTTCTAGGTAGGACTCTACTGCATTTTCTTATCAAAGGCAAAAATCAGGGCATCATCTTGAACTTCTTACTCTCCCTCACGTTCCACATTCATTTGGAGACTAAATCTACCTTAGAAATGTCTTTTGAATTCTCTCCCACTTATTTGTCTCTGCTCCTTATATTCATGCCATTTGTAGCCTATAACTATTAATAGCCTTTTTGGGGTCTCACCATTTATTTCTCTGTACACATTACTACAGTTTATGATGTTTCTAAAATTCATATTGAGTCATGTTACTCCCCTGATTAAAATCCTTCAAAGTATTCTCTATGCCTTCAGAATTAAGTCTGAACTCTAGAAAGTACAGAAGGCCTTATGTGGTTGAGTCCCAGGCTACCTCTTCAGTTTCATTTGTCAGTCTCTCACAAGCCCTTTAGGCTTCAGCTAAAATCAAATTACTTACCTTTCTTCCAATTAAAACTACTTTTCCTTCTACCAAGAATGTCCTCTACTGAATTCTCTGCCAGGAAAATTTATACTCATTCTTTAATACCAAATTCAGATCTTCCTCATTGTGTAACCTTTCCTAACTGTTACTCTCCTTTATTTTTCTGTATTTTCATGGAGATTTGGGGAACTCCCTTTTCTTTCCCCTACAGTACCCATCTATATTTCTCTGTTAATAGCACTTAGCACATTGCCTTGTAGTTTACATAGTCTATTTCTTTATTTGATGAATTTTTTTAAGCCAGAGATTCTGATATATTCATTGTTCATCCCCAGTCATGTAGATATAGCTTTAGTTCCTACACTTTGACTATAAAATGGATGAGTAAACAAATATGTGTTCTACATGAAATGAAGCGATGATTGCTTTTTAAGATGTTACTTTCATAGGATGAAAATAAGAGCTGAACATGAAATTCAAATGGATTTACAAATAAAATATCTAATGAACTTTAAATCCTAACAATTTTATTTTATTTTTTTTTTCAGAAAATGGAAATAGGTTCTTAAGTTAAAAGTCTTGTTGTTGCCTTCTTTTCTTTCAGGGTGATGTTCACCAGGCACTAATTGTTCTTCAAAAGGGTGTTGAATTATGTTTTCCTAAAAATAAAACTCCAACTGAGAGTAAAGACATGTTAATCCATGGTCGAGCTATGCTACTAGTAGGCCGATTTATGGAGGAAACAGCTAACTTTGAAAGCAACGCAGTTATGAAAAAATATAAGGCAAGTATACATATAATGCAGTTGCAGGTAGAAACTCTTTGATTTTGAAAATAAGATTATTTTAAAGTCTAAATGGAAAAGAAATACACATATAAAAATAACCAGTAAACCTTTTTGGTTTTTTAGTGAGTATGTAGCATAAGTATATAAGTATATAAATAACATAAGTATGTTACTTACTACAACAAAGTAAATACACTCAGGAAATCACCTAGGTCAAGAAGTAGAATCTTACTAGCACTTTACAACCTGCCCTTTCACCCACATTCCCCAATGTTAACTACACATTAACCTGAAAATTTTTGAACAGACCTAATATACGAGGTCTGTCCAGAAAAAGTCCAGCCATTGTTAACATAATGAGAATGGTTTGCACGGCATCAATATAACCTGGCCACCAGCGAGAGGGGACTGGAATGCACATGCGACTTCACTGTACTAGTCAGGGAGGGCAGTAGATGCAGTTGAGTGAGCATGTGTACTGTGTGGCCATTGCATTCAAAATGACTGGGTGAGTAGAGCAATGAATCTGCATCAAATTTTTTGTTAAGCTTGAATATTCTTCTGCGAAAACTGTTCAGGTGATTCAGAAGGCTGCAGCTTTGGGCAACTGGTGATAGGCAGCTTCATCACAACAATGCACCCTCCTGCTCATGTATCACACCCTGCTTTCTGGTTCATTAGACTGCCATCTTCTCATTATTATATAATATGGTGGAAGGGGCAAGGGAACGTTATGGGGTCTCTTTTATAAGGGCACTAATCCTATTCATTAGGGTTCTATCTTGTGACCTAACCACCTCCGAAAGGCCCCTCCTCCAAATACTATCATACAGGAGATTAGGCTTCAACATAAGAACTTTTGTTGGGTGGTGGTTGGGGGTGGTGTCACAAACATTCAGTCTACAGTAGTGGTTATTTGGAGGAAAAGGAAATGAGTTGTGATTGGGAGGGTTGCCGCAGTCCAGCTGCAGCAGGATCCAGGGGGTCCCGAAGGTGGGTAAGGCGTCGGCGCGTGGAGATCAGGCAACTACACACCTCAGAGGATGGTGAAGCACTGTTTCGTTTATTACAAGCACAAGTGGATTTTTATATTTTCTTTTTTGGCATAGATCAACATTCGCAGGTGCATAACATGATCAGTTAAGCAGAAAAAATCAATGCAAAAGTAACCAGGAACAGTGCAAAAGTTCTCAAAGATTCAGTTATATTAAACAAAGATTATTTTGACCAGGATACCCATAAATCAGACAATTAGAATTTCTCAGAATCTGTTCATAGGGTAACAGTATACGGTAGACTGAGCAGAGGCAATAAGGCCTTTATGATGTCCAACTTGGCTATATATCTTTTCTGTCTGAAATGTTTCTCTGTGTACTATAAACTTTAACTTCATAGTAACTGTTTCTACCTGTTTAATAGCTAACCAGCTTTTCTTATTTCTAAGGCTGTCTAACTGATATATATTCCTATTCAAGGTAAAGGAGGGGCTGTTACTCTAACGACTTTTAGACATTCAGGGACTTTCTATTATTTTGTATAACTTCATTGGAATTATACTAATCAATGAACCTAAAATACAAATGTCTAACAATCCCACCACCTTTTGATCACCAAAACAAACATGTAAGGAGAGATAAACAGGAAATCCAGCTA
>PVKU01014045.1:0-25140 GCA_004027475.1 Anoura caudifer
TTTTTTTTTTTTTTTTTTTTTTTTTTTTTTTTTTTTTTTTTTTTTTTTTTTTTTTTTTTTTTTTTTTTTTTTTTTTTTTTTTTTTTTTTTTTTTTTTTTTTTTTTTTTTTTTTTTTTTTTTTTTTTTTTTTTTTTTTTTTTTTTTTTTTTTTTTTTTTTTTTTTTTTTGGTCTCAGCATTCCTGTTACATTGTAAGGGGCAGAGCCTTAGGGTGGGGCAACCCATGTCATTGCATTGTGGGCTGTCTGTAGGGGAGGAGCTTGAGAGGGAACAATGTTGCTTGCTCTGCTCTCTGCCAGCTTTCAGTCACTTCCCCCACTACCCACAAGCAAATTGGGCCTTTCTGGTGCTGATTTCTGGGTGGGTGGGCTTGTGTATGTTCTAGCACCTTGTAGGTTTCTCCAAGGAACTTTCCTGTGAGGCTGGGAGTTTCTCCTCCTGCCACAACCCCCACCCTAAAGAGGTTTTGAGGCTTTATTTCTCTGTGCTGCAGCCAGAGGTTTTAAGGCTTTATTTCCCTGTGCTGGAACCCTGGGTTCTGCAGTCTGTCTCACTCCCCAGTTGTTCCTCAGGTTTATCTGCACACAAATTTGGGATAGACCTCCTGCTCCTCCAGCCCCCACCTTGCTTTGAATCCTCTCTGCCCCCCACTGCCCATCTATGCCTCTCCTACCATTCTGGATGAATGTTTCTTCTTTAACTCCTTGGTTGTCAGACTTCCATACAGTTCGATTTTCTCGCAGTCCTGGTTATTTTTTTTTTAAGATTTTTTAATTTATTTTAGAGAGAGGGGAAGGGAGGGAGAAACGGAGGGAGAGAAACATCAATGTGTGGTTGCCTCTCACATGGCCCCCACTGGGGACCTGGCCCACAATCCTGACTGGGAATTGAACTAGCAATCTTTTGGTTCTCAGGCTGGCACTCAGGCCACTGAGCCATACCAGCCAGGGCTGGAGGCTTTATTCTCTTTTATTTTTTCACCATTAACCATTTTGATTCTTAAAGTTTTCATTTCTCTGCTAAATTCCACATCTGTTCCTGAATGCAGTCCAACTTTTTCATTAGAACATTTACTATATTAATTGTTAACCTAAAAATAAAAGGCCATTGTGAGAGGCAGCAAACATTTGAGATCCAAAACAATAGTGCTGATGCAGGTAGAGAGGATTAGGAAATGAAGGCAGGAGGTGTTTATGAGAAAGGGAAGGGGAATTACGAAACGAATAACAGGTGGAAATTTTTATGGGTGTTAAGCTAAGGAAGGAATTTTTATAGGTGCAGGTAAGCTTACATAGTAGTGTTAATAATAAAGAATGTCTTTAAAAAGATTTTTTAAAAATACAATAAAGACTTTTTAAAAAATGAAGAATGTCTTTAGCCCTGGCTGGTGTGGCTCAGTTGGTTGGGCATTGTCCTGTGGGCTGAAAGGTTGCCATTTCGATTCCTGGTCAGGTCACATGCTTGAATTGCATGTTCAAACCCCAGTCAAGGCACGTTCAGGAGGCAACCAACTAGTTGATGGTTTCTCTCTCTCATTGATGTTTTTCTTCCTCTCTCCTTCCCTTCCCCTCTCCCTAAAATAAATAAATAAATTAAAAAAAAAAATTCAGGCCCAGTCCAAAGGTTACTTTACCCAGTCTTAACATTACAAAGGTTTGAGGGGTAAGGTGTGCAAGGCAGTCCCTCTGGACGGGAGCGCCTGCCCTCCCGTCCAGGGAGGTCTTAGTGACCTCCCTGTCACTAGAGGTTAAAGTGACCTCTTTTATATTATTTTCCACATAATCGTAGTTATTTTAAGTTCCCTGTTCATAATTTCAGTATCGAGGTCATTTCTAAGTCTTATCTTGTTGATTACTTTGCCTCTTGATAGTGAGTTTGTTTGTTTGTTTGTTTTGCTTGTGACTTGGTATTGTTCTTCCGATGTAGTTTATGGAATAGTAGAGACTGAGGTGCATTGATTCCAGGAAATGGGTATGCCTCTTCTTTTACTAGGTTGTAGATATGGAAGTTTGAGCCAGTTATGTTTGGGTTTTGTTGTTGCTATGGTTACCTTTTGTGTCCCAAAGTCTTCGTACAGCTTAGGGTTGGTTTGCTAGAGGGAGGATTTTTCCTGTGTTTATGCTCCACCACCTTTAGCTTTAGGCCTTTCTGCACCTAAACATCAAGGCACAGTCTACCTGAGTAGTGTCATTACTGGGTACTTGCTAATCTGGTGGTGGGGAGCATCAGGTTCACTGTTTGGGTTCAGCCTAAGTCGTAGGCAGATGCTGTTTCCTTGGGTCTGGGTGTGTGTGTATCTTTCTGGGTGATCCTGCCCCTCCCCCACAGGTAGGACGCTGTAAGGGTAGGTAGGTTCAGTGTGGTCAGGATTTCCTGCCCCAGCTTCTTTGAGAATGACAGAGTTTGCTGCCCTTTCCCCAGGGGTTTAAGATTTTTTATTCTTTAGAGAAAGGACCAGGTGGACTTTTGTATTTTTCCCAAAGTAATGACTGTCTTCTCTCGACCAGCACTACTACGAGGCGTTCTCTGGTCCCCTGCCTAGTGTTTCTTAGGAACGTCCACTGACATCTGCGGAGGAAAACCTCTGCGTGTCTGTGGCTCTTGCTAACCCACACTTGGCCTTTAGTAGTTCATTACAAATTTTATCTGAACTCTCCTTTCCTTGCTGGATGTTGGTCCCATCATTTTACCTCTGCTGCAGGTGAGCCAGCGCTTGCATCTCTCCTTGGAGGTGCTTATTTTTCTTTAAATTACAGTCCGGTTGGTTGTCCTGTAACTTCGGTTCTCTGATGGCTTCAAGGAAAGTTATGGTTTTGTAGATTATTTAACTTCTTATTATTATAGGAGTGGGAGTGGTGCTTTTCCCAGCTTTCCACATCCTAAATGGAAGTGGGAAGTTGAGGAGATTCCATTTTATATCAGATTTTATTTTCCTGTGAAATGAGCTTAACTCTGTTTTTTCTTCTCTGTGGCAGTTGTGATTAAATATATATTTGGTCTCTGTCCATTATTTCTGGCACACAGCTCCTGTACTTTCCTGTGTTAAGAGCCATATGAACATTTTTTCTTATTATAATATTTAGTTTTGTTTCTGAAATGGCTCCAGAGCATGAAACGTGAAATGAAATGGATGTCGGTTACAGCCCCTTTCAACATGCTGGAGTTTATGTTAATCAGGTGATTTTTGGAAAGCATCTAAATCCTCTTAGGATGGAGGCTGGTTGCCAAGAAACCAACCTTGCAATTAGTGGAACTTTCAGACCAGTCCCACGCTCTGGGGAGGGGAGAGGAGTTGGAGGTGGAATCAATCACCTGTGGTCAATGATTTAGTCATTCATACCTTTGTATTTAAGCCTCCATAAAAAAATCTAAAAGATGGGGTTTGGAGAGCTTCTGGGTTGGCGAACACATGGAGTTGCTGGGAGAGAGATGTGCCCAGAGAGAGCAGGGAAACTCCATGCCCCCTTCCGCATACCTTGCGCTGTACCATACCTTCCTGAGTATAGCAAACTGGTAATGTAATAAATTTTCCTTAATCCAGTGAGCTGCTCTAGCAAATTAATTAAACTCAAGGAGGTGGTGGTTGGAGCCTCCTATTTGTAGCCAGTCAGTCAAAGGCACTGGTAACCTGGACCTGCGATTGGCATCTGAAGTGGTGGTAGGGGGCACTTTTGTGGGAGTGAGCCCTTAACCTGTGGGAACTGATACCATCTCTGGGTAGACAGCATCGGAATTTAGTCAGATCGTAGGGCACCGGGCTGGTGTTGCAAAATTGCTTGTTGTATAGGAAACCCACACATCTGGTGTCAGAAGTTCAAAGGGAATGAATCCCTGGCTGCTTTCCCTTTCCCTGCCTCTCCCCCCACAGCTAGGGTCTGGTGGAACAGGAGGAGGTGCCAGTGTTTCTATTTGCCTGTGTTGCTTTGGGCAGAAAAGAACAGCCCAGGTCTCTGCACCTGACTCATGTGAGAGTACAGGCTCCTCAGCTACTTCCTTGTTTTGTTTTCACGGGTGCCTGGGCTCACCTGACAGCCGTGAAAACAAATATGCTTTGGTGTGCCTGCACAGGGAGGCCTGCAGGCCCCATATCAGCAGTGAAGAGAAAGTGGTGCCACCTCACAGCCACTCTCCTCCACGCAGAGGCAGGCTGGCTCAACCCCTTTGGGAGTGAGGGAAGGCCTCCCAGTGCCCCAGAGGAGTTTTTAGCACGTGGTTTCGGGTCTGGACTCAGGAGGGGCACTGAGACAGGTAAGGCAGGAGTTCGGAGGGAGGCTGGGGAGATCAGAGTTTTCCCTGAGAACTGCTTACTCTTCAGGGGTCCTGGTTCCCTCGTGCCAGCTCAGTGAGGCCAGGCTCCATTTTTGTGGAGCAGGTCAGAGGCTTCTGGAAAGATGATGTATGATCGACCCCATTCTTATCCATGGACGTTATCTCTGTGCCCTTACAGGACTGACTCCCAGGTGGGAATCAAATGGCCTCCAGACTCCTTCCTTCAGAAGATGAGTTAGGAGTAGGGAATCTGAATTCCTGACTCCTGGGGCACAGGAATTGAAGGAGGGAGAAGGCCGTGCTGCAGGGAGGGTCAGGAAGGTGCTTGTCTTCCTCTGACAGATTCTGGGTCCTTTGTAGGTAGGTTGGTGTGGAATCCAGCTCCCTCGGGGTTTCTGGACCGGCCCAGCTCTAATCCAAAGGTGGTAGTGTGTGTGAACGCACGTGTGTGTGCCCTACCTCCCTTCAGAATGCCGTCCAAAACCAGATCTGTGGATAAGAGGAACCTTGTAGCTTTGATTGGGCATCAGGACTTCTGGGTCCTATGCTGGGGGAATCTCTTTGCAACCCTAGATGGTAGTGAGGGGCGTGCTGAGGAGGAGAGCGAACAAACCCGTAGCAGAGGAGCCCCAGGTTACAGTGCCCTCTGGACGTTCTTTCTCCATCTGTTTTTACCACCTTATCCCTCTCTGGGCACTTGGGGAAAAGAAAGATGCTGAGTGGACGTGTTGCAATGTAGGAAGTAAGGTGGGTATTTTTGAAATAGCGGTATATGGCATGTATTTTCTTTCTTTCTTGAAAAAGATTTTATTTGTTTGTTTTTAGAGCTACGGGGAGGGAGGGAGGAAGAGAGGGAGAGAAACATTGATGTGTGAGAGAAACATCGATCATTTCCCTCCTGCATGTGCCCCAGCTGGGGACCAAGCACACAACCCAGGCACGTGTGCTGACTGGGAACTGAACTGATGACCTCTCACCTCGTGGGATGATGCTCAACCAACTGAGCCATGTCAGTCAGGGCAGGGTGTGTGTTTTCATGAAGGTTTTCTCCTTGGCCCCTCTCTACAATAGTGTTATGCCCTTGTCTTAGCGTCTTTCTAGCCCTTCCCACCGGCTGCTCATGCCCTTTGCCAGCCTGACAGTAGCTCCAGTCCTCTACACATGTGGCTGGACACTGCAGAAGTCCCTGTTTATGTTTGGGTGGATGTGAGTGGGTCAGATTACCTGGGTATAGACAATGAGAAGACATTTGGGCTGGCTAAGACTGTGAACCAGGTGCTGGGACTGTGGTCTTTTCTGTGGGGCAGGTTTGCAGGTTTTAAGCTGACAAGAACACAGCCAAAACTATATCTCAAAGGGAATCCACACTATGGATGAACCCAATGCCAGCCTACCATGGGCATCAAGCCAGGTACCTTTTGGTGGAAGTGGCCTTCATGTTGTGCCTGAGCTCTTATGGGTCTTTATTGGGAGCCTGCCTCCCATGGAGGTCTGCCTCCATCCGTTTCCCTGAGTCCTGTGGTGGAAAGCGAGACAGGCTCACTGTAGTTAGGTCTGTGTATGAGGCGTGCTGTCCTACATAAGAGGTGGGCTGGGCAAGCTGCCTGCCTTGCAGGTCTAGACTAGAGCTTCACTAGCTCCTGCCTTAGACTGACATACTTATATTCTTTGCCAGGCCGTAGTAAACATAGGTGTGAAGGAAACATTCGCCATGGAAGCCAAGGAGCTGGAGAGCCAGGTGCCTGCATATCATTTCATTCCTGAGGCCAGCCGGCCCAGGAAGGAAGAGGACAGCATGCCACCTCAAGGGACCACAGAAACTATGCAGCTGAAGAAGGATATCTCTCTGCTGAATGGTGTCAGCCTGGTGGTGGGCAACATGATTGGCTCAGGGATCTTTGTTTCACCCAAGGGTGTTCTGGCGTACACGACTTCCTACGGGTTGTCGCTGGTCATATGGGCCATTGGTGGGCTTTTCTCCGTTGTGGGTGCCCTTTGCTATGCAGAACTGGGGACCACCATTACCAAGTCTGGGGCCAGCTATGCTTATATTCTAGAGGCCTTTGGGGGCTTCATTGCCTTCATTCGCCTGTGGGCCTCCCTGCTAATCGTCGAGCCCACCAGTCAGGCCATCATCGCCATCACCTTTGCCAACTACATCATCCAGCCCTCCTTTCCGACCTGTGACCCGCCGTACCTGGCCTGCCGGCTCCTCGCTGCTGCTTGCATATGTGAGTCTTGGGGCTACGTGGGGGAGTATTAGTGGGGGTGCGGGCTACTGTAGCGATGCTAGTAACACCTTATATTGAACAGTATATTTTGCTTTTTGGGAGGAAAAGAGGTGTATCTTTTCAAGAAGTGATTCCACCAAAGTCACTTGGTCCCGAGATAAGGGCAAAGGATGAGGGCGGGAGAAGTTTGAATCTGTTTGTGGCTTTGAAGCCTCACATTCCTTTTACCTTTGGCTGTCCCTGAGTTCTGTTCCCTAGCCTATGTGACAGGTTGTGGCATGTCTCATATTTGTCTTGTCAGGTGTTTTGATTGGAGTCCACATCATTAGTTATAGCTTCACCCAGAAAAAAGTCATACGTGCTGAAGCCTTTATTATGCTGTTCAAAAAAAAAAAGTTACTTTGCTTCTCAGCTTTTTATCTTAAACGGGTTTAAAGGCACCAGTGAAGAAATGGGCTTCTCTAGATTGTGGGGGGTCCCAAGGCGCTGTCCCTGAGGCCCGCAGGACCACAGGGCCACTTCTTTCTGCCACTGCCACTCTCCACAGCCTGTTCTAAGCAGTGGGTGTCACAGCGAATGGCTTTTTCCCACTGGTGTTTCGGATTTCTTTACACTGACTTTGTAAACAAGCTCTGCCCCGGGCCAGTGAGAGGAAGGTGTGTGGCTTCTACCCCATAGAACGGGTTTTTGTGGATCCCTTTTTATTTTCTCTTTATTTTTCTCTTATGTGGTGGTGAGGAGGGACTCCTTGTGAAGTCAGTGAAAGGGAGCAAGGATCACTAGGAAGTTACCCGGTGGTATGCAGCTAATATTTTATTTAGCTAAGAAGTGGCCCAGAATTCCCTGCATTCCTTAGCGCTGTGTTGCCAGAGGCCCTTAATTATACTCTGTTCTTCCCATATCTCTGCTTGCAAAAGCTTTGGCAGAATATGTAGTTTATCTACAGTGTTAAAAATAGACTAAGAACACCGGGGAGTTAGCAGTAAAGGATTGTGCAGTCCGCCATGCCTCCTAACTTTAAGAAATTTGTTAAAGCAAAATGTTAAAGGAAATCCCGTCCCAGATACCCCTGGGAAGAGGGAAGAAGAGCACCTACTTGTATATCTGATAGGGTTTGGTCAGGGGGACTCTGGCCTGACTGAGCTCTCTAAGAAAGGGAATGGTTTTCTGATTGTAAAGCATGTTCATCAAGGAGAAAAATAACTTCACCTCAGACCGTCCTTAATGTACCACCAAGAGATGAGGACTTTTTTTAAAACTAACAACCCCTCTTTTTTTTTTTCTTTAAGATTTGAAGATTTTATTTATTTATTTAGAGAGAGGGGAAGGGAGGGAGAAAGAGAGGGAGATGTGTGAGATACATCGATCAGTTGCCTCTTGCACACCTCAAACCTGGGGCCTGGCTGGCAACCCAGGCACATGCCCTGATGGGGAATCAAACTGGTGACATTTTGGTTTGCAGTCTGTCACTCAGTCCTCTGAGCCACACCAGCCAGGGTGAGATATCAGCCAGATTGAACTTTTAATAGTTCAATTTGTCTTCATTCCTTCCTTTTGGGATCATACTTTCCATATAACTTTATATTCTGCTTTTTATTGTGGGTTTTTTTCCTTTTTTGTGGAATGTTCTTCAAAGAAAACATTTTTTAAAGTAGTGTGTATGTCTTTTTTTTTTTTTAATCCCTGACAGGGAACTGAACCCTCAACCCTTTGATGCACTGGATGATACTCCAACCAACTGAGCCACATTGGCTAGGGCTTGCTTTTTTAAATTTTTAAATTTTTTTATTTAAAAGGTAATCCTCCTCTGACTGGTGTGGCTCAGTGGGTTGGGCGTCTCTCTGAGGGTCAAGGGGTTGCCAATTTGGTTGTGGTTGTGGCACATGCCTGGGTTTTGGGTCAGGTCCCTGGTTGGGGGCATGTCAGAGGCAACCAATTATGTTTCTCTCCCTCTTTTTCTCCCCCTCCTCTCTAAAATATAAATAAATAAATAATAAATTAATTAATAATAAATAAATAATCTTTTAAAAGGTAACAGACTCTACAGTCAACTTGAAAAATGAAAAAAATTAGAAAAAAAGAAAATCAAAATCACCCATGATTTTACCTCCCAGAGAACAATTGTTCTGTTTATGTGAAAAACCTCCCAGTATTTTTTTTCTGAGCATATTTATCATGTTTAAAGAGTAACCTTGAGATCATACTCTTCGTGATTTGTACACTGCCTTTTACAAAAATTTGATATTTAATCCTTTTTATCAAATATTCCTAGGGGGCAGGGGTTTGGTGGACTGGGTGAAAAAGTTTAAGAGATTGACCAGTATAGATTAGTAGTTACAAAACAGACTTGGGGATATAAAGTGCAGGATAAGGAATATAGTCGATAATATTCTCGTAACTGTATGGTGGCAGTTGGGTATTGGAAATATCTGGGGGAACACTTTTTAAAGTACATGATTGTCTAACCAATATGCTGAATACCTGAAACTAATACAAAATAATATTGAATGTAAACTGTAATTTAAAAAATTTAAAACAATTTTTTTGTGTACACCTGAGGACATTTTTTTTGTCATTGCTTTTAGAGAGGAAGGGAGGGAGGAGCATCGATTTGTTGCTTCCTGTACACACCAGGGGATTCTATGTGTCTGGACCCAGGGTCTTGTGCCCACACTTGGACTGTAGATTGAACCTACAATCTAGGTATGTGCCCTGACCAGGAATCAAACCTGCAACCCTTTGGTTACAAGACAACGCTCTTACCAACTGAGCCACACTGGTGAGGATTAATTGAAAAAGTTAAAAAAAATTAACAAAACAAAACAAACAAAAATATTCCTAGAGAGCATGGTTTGGGGACACATTAGCAGTTTCCTGTGATGCGGTATAGCCGTTAAGATCACAGGCCCCCAGGCTCTGGCTGGGTGGCTCAGCTGGTTAGAGGGTCGTCCTGAGTAGGCCAAGGTTGCAGGTTTGATCTCTGGTCTGGGCACATATAAGAAGCAACCAGTGAATGTATAAATAATTGGAACAACAAATCAATATCTCTCTTTCTCTCTCTTTTGAATCAATACATTAAAATAAAAATCACAGGCCCCCCTGCAAACGGGTTTGTCTCCAGCTTTACCACTGAGTAACTGCTGACTGTGGAGGAGTTTGCCGACTCTTGCCTCTGTGTCGTCACTTGTGGAACCGGGAGCACCGACAGTGCTTCCCTGGAGAGGCAGTTGTGAGGGGTGAATGGTCACGCATGCACTTCTCTGGCACGCAGTAGGTGCTCGATAATGTTCTGAACAGTGCTGCTGTAGGGGTCCTGCGTGTAAATCAGTTTTAGAGTTTCTGCATATTTTCTTTTATTTAATCTTCATTGTATTTTTTCCCATTACCACTTAGTCCCCTTATACCTTTCTCCCCGCTGTGTATTTTCTTAAGATAGAGTTATACAGGTAGGGAAAAAGTAGTTTTACAGTTGTGAGTACACTAAACAGATTGTCTTTTGTATTATTATTAATTGTTGTATTATTTTCCATACAAACAACTGTAAACCTACTTCTGCCCTACCCTGTACAAGGGACATCCCTGAGTCTAAAGGAAGAAACTGTTTGAGGTTCTTTGTATGTTACCCAGTTGCTTTCCCAAGGTTTTGTGAGTTTGTACTCTTCCTCAGCACCCAAGAGCACCTGCGCATTGCTCTTGCGATGGCCTGAGGGTGAATTCCAAGAATAATCATATCCAAGGGCACCTCTGTCTATAATTTTTCACATACAGAATATTTGTATTTGTTAAATCTTCTCCTTATGATTTTTCACAATTATTTTTGTGCTTCGGAAGCCCATCCCCACATCACAGTCTTTTGTGAGGAAGAGAGACCTTACCTCTCAGGAATGCAAAGTCGTAGCATCTCACAGCTCCTCTCACTCAAATGTAGTTATACCCAGCTTTCTCATAATCTGAATTCCTGCAAGCCTCCTGTCCCAGAAGCCCAGGGCTTTTCTATAATGCAGGCCCGAAGGCAGGAACTTGTTAGAGATTGGGCCAAGTCATTTTTTTCCTGACTGACTAGCCTTCAGGGTTCAGCTTACATTTCTTCTTGGAACTTAGGGTGTAGAATCGGGTTCTTGGATCATCCAGCAAAGCCGTGATGTGATGGAGGGAGTCTCCTTGGGCAGGGCTGGCAATAAGAGCAGCTTGGGTTCAAGAGACACAAATTGGAAGAGGCTAATGAAGTCAGGATTAGGGAAAAACCAAAGATCTGCACTCAATCCAGGGTGAGACTTGGGTAGGATAGGAGGATTAAATTAATCTTGAACCAGAGGCATGAGAGGGGTCCAAGTTGTTGGGAGACTGCCCAGAGCAGTTATAACCATGACAAGCTATACAGTTAATGTTCCATTCTAGAAGAAAGGGCCCCGGCAGTCTCTACATAACCAGCTCCAGGGCAGAGCTGCCAGCTGGAGGCCCATGGGCCAGACCTGGCCCGCAGATATATTTGTTGGGCCTGCACAGTGTCTAAACATTTTAAAATTACTTGCCAACGTTTGAAAATCAGGACTTGTCCTTTCTCTTGGAAAATCAAAATTTTGAAAAACTTTGGACCCAAATTCCTGCCCGACACAGCTGCATTTGAATAGTGGTTGCTCCCTTTAAGTGGGACATTACTAGTTTCCAGTTCATTCTAGTCCTCTACTTCCTCCTGTTTTATACCCGGACATTCTTGCCATTGCTCATTTTTATTGCCTTCTTGGCCTCTGAAGGCATTGCTGTTTTAGATGCCGGTTTTCTAGCTGTACCCTGCCTCCCCTCAATCCTAGGTTACACTTGGCAGGGAGATCCAAACAACTATTTTAGGATTTCAGGCTGCCTTAGCTATTCATTATCCTAGAGCCGTGGTTCTCAGCCAGAGCTGAGACATTTGGTAAGGTTGGAGTCACTTTTGATTGTCACCACTGCTTGGAGGGGGCACCACTGGCCGCTAACGGGTAAAGGCCGGAAGCACTGCTGGATATCCTGTAATGCACAGGGACAGCCCCTCACAACAGAGACTTACCTGGCCCCAATGTCGGGAGTACTGAGGTTGAGAAACTGTCCTAAACGTGCATTCTGACCATATATGCTCTGGGATCTTGGACTCTGTGGTGGGTGGGGCCTCAGGCTGCCTACTGGACTCAGTACGCTCAGGGACTTTCAGTCACTTAGGGGACTGTAGAGGAAAATGGCAGTTCTTGAGGTCCCTAGGTCCCCTCCCTGGCCAGGTGCCCAGCACTGTAAGAGCACTTGATTTGACTACAAAAGTATGTTTTTGGCTTAGGTCTTGACAGTACATTTATCTTTTTGGGGTCCTGCTTTTTATGTGGCCTCACACATTATTATTGGTAAGTATTTACAGCGAAGGTTTCAACATGGAAGTCAGTTCAGCACTGGCATACTGGCATCAAAGCAGAGGGCTGCTCACATGAGACTCCATTGCCCCTGAGGGTTTGGCAAGGCCAACAGGGAGGAAGAGGAGGAGGAGGAAAGGGAGGAATATTGTCAAGGGTGGGACTGGAGTGAAGAATCACTGTACTGCCTGGATAGCTTTCTGTCGTCTCTTGCTAACTCAGGCCTGGGCAGGTTCTGAGCAGGTGGTGCGCCCCTATTTTGGTCAGTCACTGCTGTGGATAGACAGTTTCCACGTTCTGACGGTGCCAGGCCTAAAGAGAACTAGGTCTTGACCATAGTTGTTGAAAGACCTTGTGCTCTAACCCTACATACAGTTTGAAAGTTTTGATACTAAGATTAAAAATGAAAATTTGTGTAGCTAAAAACAAAGAGGCTTTTAAAAAGTCATGCACATTACATATTCATACATATCCCAAAAGGTAGCTCCTGATTACAGCATCTCCATGTGGAAGGGTGTGCCTCTCCTGACCGCTGTAGAACATGTCTCTCCCAATAGACCTGTAGGTGGTCCTCACCCCCTACCCGCTTTTCCCTTTTCCCACCTTCTTCTTGTTAAGGATTACCCTCCTCTGTCCTCCAATGCCCCTTGGTAATGCCCAGCCTGTTTGCGGGAGGGATCAGAAGGGTTCCTTCCTCTCCCTGTTGCTGTAGGAAAAGGAGCTGAGACTTTCCGCATAACCGGGACTAGGCATCAGGTTGCCAGGCCAGCTCCTCATCAGAGAGTTCAAGAGGCGCAGGTCTGTCTGCGGGCAGGTGCATTATTCAGGGTTAGATTGTGTTTCAAACAACTGCTGACTAAGGGCGGCATGGCTCACACAGACTGAAATGCATTCCTCTCATGTGTTACAAGTAGACAGTGTGGGGCTTGTAGGATGACTTCATAATTCTTCCAGGAGTCAGGTTTCTTTCCTCTGCCTCACGCTCTGCCATCTACAGCACATGACTTCTAGGCGGTGGTGCAGCATGGCTACTCAAGCTGTAGCCGTTGTCTGCGTTGTAGCTGACAGGAAGGGCAAAGAAAGGCATGCCCCATCCTTTAGAGACACTTCCTGAAGTCTTATTCATATAAAACTTTGCTTATATCCTGGGGTGGGAACCTAGTTACCTGGTTCTACTTCCCTGCAAGGCAGTGTCACCGTTATTTATATTATGACTCCAGCTAAAATTTCTATTACTGAGGAAAAGTGGAAAAACAGGTATTGGAAGGTAACTAGCAGTCTGTGCTGCAGAAAGACTTGGGGATTTGTTTTTGCTTTGGGGTTGGGGCTAGATCTGCTATTTGGATGAATCCTCCTTTCTCGGCAACAAGTCCCCAGAGAGCCTTGAGGACCCCTCGCATGGGTCCTACACTCACGGGAGGCAGGCTTTCCAGCAAGGAGGTGAGAGGAGGAGAGCAGAGAAGGCTCGGGTGTTTTAATGATGGCGGCTGAATTGTGCAGTGTTTGAGTGCTGGTACTCTGTGGTGAGGATGGGGATGGGTGTTCTGGGAGGCTCGGAGGGGTGAGGACCAGATGGTGAAATTTTCTTTCTTAATTAGCATCAGGGAAACATTCAGAGCACGTGACTGCTGCTTCGCAGACTGTTTTCAGAGCTCTCTGTTCTCTGGCAGGGCTGCAAGTTGGGTGAAGCAAGCAAGCAAGCAAGACACCTGGGGCCAACGTTTAAAAACGGTTTGCCAGGTGGCCCTCTGACAGCGAGCGCCTCCGTACCTGTCATGCCTTCGGGGCCTTCGTCACTCGCCCCACTCCTGGCCCTGCTCTCCAGCTGGCCACATGCTATGAAGTGTTTTTATTTTTATTGAGAAAGAAGCATATGTTCGTGGTAAATAAGTCCAAGTATAAAAGGGGGCACAGTGGAAAGGCCTCCCTCCCCAGAGCAGCCATGGTGCCCAGGCCCTTTCGTACCAACTGGTCTCTCTTCACAAGAGGCACTGCTTTCCCTTCCCTTCAGCACTAGTGGTTGGATTCCCACTGTGTGCAGAGAGGACTCAGCCTTGGGGGAAGTTGTTAGCAGGGCTGCAGGAAGGCGAAGGAGCAGAAGTGAGAGGGCTTGTCTGTTCAGGAGGCTGGGGAGGCTGCCGGCTTCTCTCCCCTTCTCGCTGCCTGCTGCACCTTGGTGCCGCCAGCGCAGCCGGGATGTCGTGAGAGCGTCTCTTAGTGTGCGTCTCCACCTTTCTCTCTTTTTTGTCCCCCTCTCTCCGTGTCTCCTTGTCTTTGCCTCTTGACTCTCTCTCTCCCCTGTGTCTGCCTTCTGTGTGTTTCTGTGTCTTTCTCCGTCAGTCTTTTTCTTGCAAGCTGCACACCCTTTCACTTCTCTCTGGAGTCCTACTTCCTTCTCTGCTTTCATATGGTTTTTGTTTCTCTAACACAAGGGTTTGTATGTGACTTTGACTTGCTGTGGTCCTGACTCTGCTGCTTTTAGATAGATTCAATCTCTTGGTATCCCAGCTCCATGTTCCTGGGAAAGACGACCCTGGGCCAGGGTCTGGCTTGATCAAGCACAGTGGAGGAGGGGCAGCAACTCCCAAGATGGGGTCCAGCAGGTAGGCAGGTGCCTCAGAATATGCTTACTGTATTGCACAGGGGTCTGCGGATGACCGGCGACTGTTAACGAGGCCGCCCTTGTGTTAGCTGCCCTAGGTTTTAGTCCCACACAGCGACCCTCAGCTAGCGGGGCAGGTCCCTCGGAAGGCCAGCCAGCAGCATGCATTCTTTTGGTCTTCTCCCCCTCCCCGTGACCATTGCCTGCACCCTCTGACCCTGCCTCATCTGACTGACTGGGAAGCGCCTGTGTCATTTGCCAGAGTACTGAGTGAAAGCTCTTGAAGTGTCTTCCAGGCTGATCAGCCACCTTGTTTGTACCTACGGTCTGGCCGCAGGCTTTCCTCTCTAGTCCAGCGGAGGAATGTCCAAGTTTCTGACAATTGCCTTGTTCCCGGGAATTCGTGGATCAGTGAAAGTCATCGCCATCTTGATTCTAACCAGAGTTCATCCTTTCCCCTCTTTGCTTGGCAGCAAACTTAAGAAAACAAAGTGTTTTTGTTTCCTCCTAAGAATGTGTGATTTCCTTGGAAAAGCACCACCCAAATGCCTGAGGGAGAGACCTTCTCAAGACAGATGTTCACGTGCCCGTAGCAGGAGACACTAACCTGTGCTGTGACGTGGGAATGCTGTCGGGTTGAGGGGAAAGAGAGCTCAGTGAGCGACTGGCTGGCGTGTTTGGGGAAGGTTTGACAGAGGACGTGGGGATAGAGCTAGATCTGGAAAGTAGGAGTTGCTGTCAGCTGTGGCAGGGGGAGGAGACAATGACATTTCTTTTTCCTGTGTATCTGGCACCAGTAAAGAGAGAGTCTGGCTGAAGGAGAGAATGCAAATTAGGTAGGAGTAGGTAAAGGTGGCCTGGAGGATGAGCCCAAAATATTTTGTAATAACATTTGAGGGTCATATAAAAGTTCTGGTTTTGGAGGCCAGGGGCAGTAATTAGAGGTGTCACTATGGGACCCCTGTATGTTGTTATCGTATCTTCCCCGTGGATCGGAGCAGTCCCTATTTAGCAGGGGTAAGGTGCCGGGGGTCCTCAGCACAGGGCCCAGGTGCTGCTGAGGTGTGAGAGGAGCTGGAAGTAAAGCCCGAGGTGCTGACAGGAGCCTAGGGAACGCCCAGGTGACCTCACTTCACATACCACACCCAGAATTGGCGAGGGGTGGGGGGTGGCGGCGTAGAAATGGGAGTGGGGCAGATCAGCGAGGTCCGTGTGAGCTTAGGAATGGTAGTTAGCCTCTCTCAGCCTCAGTTTTCTCATCTATAAAATGGGAATAGGAATGTCTATATTTTGGGGTTGTGAGAATTAACTGAAAGGTTGTATGTGAAATTGTTAGGCATGTGACAGTTTATATTTTTTTATTCTTACATGAAAAACATTGTCTCTAATTTCTAGGTGACCTGCCACCTATATTCAAATTTACCTCATTTATTTTTTAAAAATATTTCTTATAAGATTTTATTTATTTTTAGAGAGAGGGGAAGGGAGTGAGAAAGAGAGGAAGAGAAGCATCAGTGTGTGGTTGCCTCTTGAGCGCTCCCTATTGGGGACGTGGCCTGCAACCCAGGCATGTGCCCTGACTGGGAATCGAACTGGTGACCCTTTGGTTTGGAGGCTGGCACTCAGTTCAATGAGCTACACCAGCCAGGGCAAATTTACCTCATTTATTAATGGGCCTCCCTTGTCTCTGCTCTCTAAGGTGGCCATGGATACGTCTTATGTCTTGGGTGGTTTGGGATCTTAGGAGTCTGAGGGGCGAAGAGTAGGGTGAAGTCTACCATTTCTGGGCCTGGGGGAAATTTCCAAAAATGGTTCTGGTTGTCAGAATTTATGAATATGGGCACACTCTTCCCACCCTGGGAGCACGCCCACACCTTTCTTCCTTCTCAGGTGTGCATCTCCTAAACTCTAAGGGTCCCACAAGACTTGCGACCCAGGGGAGCAGTGGGCAGCGGCAGCTTGTCCTGGCTAACCCCCTGAACCTGTCTCCAAGGACCCCTTTACTCTGACTTCTCAGTGAGCCGACAGCAGCCTCACCATGGCTCACTCTGTCACTGTGACTTTTACTTCTCAGTGAGTCCACACAGCCCCGTGTGGCTCCCTTTCGTGTGTTTCTAGAGAGCCAAAGCAGCCCCTCCTAGGCTCTCTGTTGCTGCTTCTTCTGTCCTAAGCCCTTCTTTGTTTCACTGTCCTCAGCTTTAATAAATGTACTCTTGTAATTTAAAAAAAAAAGGAATTTATGAATATGTGTTAATGCATGCAGATAAGGCTGAAGTGATATACTCTGTAAAGAAAGGTTGGGCCTCTGTGCCCTCAGCTCAAGCCTGCCAGTGACTGCATGGTTTTTCTTCCAGGTCTGCTGACATTTGTGAACTGTGCCTATGTCAAGTGGGGCACGCGTGTGCAGGATACGTTCACTTACGCTAAGGTCCTAGCGCTCATTGCCATCATCATCATGGGCCTGGTTAAACTGTGCCAGGGTGAGAAGGGCCTGTGGTGGGAAGGAGGGCGGCTGAGTCTGGGGGAGCTCAGGGGGTTTCTTTTAGCTTTACTGCTTGGCCCTTTGTACAAGCTAGACTGTGTCAGTGAGAGCAAGGTATCAGTTCCTGGGCCTCGTGGGCTGGGCTGGCTTGGCCAAATGGACATGAATCAGCCCCTCCCTCAGAGCTGCTTTCCTTTTGAGGAGGCCAGGAGCACTGCAAGAAGCCAGCTGAGGGCCTAGAAACTTGGGTCACAATTAGGTCATAAAAGTAAACAGCGGGGATAACGTGAACCCTGTGCTGGCTCCTAGTTTCTGTCTGTGACTGCCAGGCAAGCCAGTAGGAAGACGGGGCCCTCCTAGAGAGTGGTGGGAGGGTGTGTATGTGTGTAGGGAGATGGGGTGTGGAAACCATTGGGTATTTCATCTGGACTTGCTCTTATTCAGCATTTCCTGCCAAAGTCAAAAAATAAAAAACTTAAATATTGTGAAGTTGGCACTGACTCTTCTGCAGATTGGCTTTAGAAAGCATTTTTGTTCGTGGACCAGAGTAAACTGACAGTGAGGGCGACAGGCCTCCCAAGATCCCCGGAGGCCTTAGGGGAAGTCACCAGGCCCAGGGTGTCCTGATCATTTAACGGCTGGTTCTCTAGATCACCTGTCTCTGAACTTGGCTGTGTTTACAACCACCTGGGACACTGAGACCCCCTCTCAGACCTATTGGATCACACTCCAGATGGTTTGAAGTTGGAAAAGATGTGTTTTTAAGAAGTTCCCCGTGTAATTCTTAAGCAGCTGGTCTAGCCTCTCTGTGTGCACATGCGCGAAGTTAGTACAGCCAGCCAGCCACCTGCATATCTCTGGAGTCGCAGAAACATCTTGGGGTCGAATTGGGTAGTCGAGTAATCCTCCCCCATGCTGTGCACCATAGGAACCCGCTGCTTTGGGTACTGACTGACACCCCTGGGATGCGGGCATTTCTGTTTTCCCTTCCCTTGCTGCACACCCAGCCCTTTTTGCCATGTTGAGGGATGGGTCTGGGCTTTCTGCAGTGGGGTGACAGCAGGCTTCCTTAGAAGTCTGGGTCTTGTTAAACCCACAGTGTGTCCAGAAAGTCTCTCTCCTGGGTGTCACTTCCTGGGCTTTCAAGTCCATCTTCTCTGTAGGCCTCCAAGGAGAACTATAGGTGCCTAGTCTGGTTCCTCAAGGGTGAAGATGACCCAGATCTACCCCACGCCCAGTGAGAAATAAGACCCAAGTTCTTACATAGCCTGTGATTTCCTGCCCTAAACAACCACAGCCACTGCAAGTAGAGCAACAGAGTTCTTTGCATGAGACTGAGAAACCCATTTGACCAAATTGTGCAGTGCTCTGGGGCAAGAGAGGTAGTTAGTGAAAAATGACTCCTTTATGATAAACAGGGTCCTTTCTAAAAATAGGAGGAAGGGCTGTGGCCTACTGTGAGGTCACTTGCAGGAAATGGAAATTCACTAGAGCTTTGGAACAGGTGTCACATCCCAGGCAGCCAGGAGTGCTCTTCTCTATCTGAGATCGTGCAGTTTTACTGAAGTAATGGGAACCTTCCTAAGGGAGTGGGGGTGTGGTGAAGTACAGGGAGCTGGTGGTTGTGGTTCTTTTGGTGTTAAATTATTTATTTTTTCTCCCCTCTTCCCTCTTGTTTTTCCCTTCTTTTCTTGACCCTCCTACTTTCTCCTTTTTTTTTTTCCATCTTCTGCTCCTCTTTCTTATCCCCCCTTCTGTCTCTTCTCCCCGCCCTTCTTCTTTCTCTTCCTTGCCCCTGAACCCCCGCCGATCTTTGCTCCCACAGGACACTCTGAGCACTTTCAGGACGCCTTTGAGGGTTCCTCCTGGGACGTGGGAAAACTCTCTCTCGCCCTCTACTCTGCCCTCTTCTCTTACTCAGGTTGGGATACCCTTAATTTTGTAACAGAAGAAATCAAAAACCCAGAAAGGTAAAGGCGGGCTCACCCTCTCACTCCCCAGCTCTCACTCCCCAGCGTGGCTGGAACTCCTGCTGGTAGAGGGCAAGCTTTTCCCTCCCCATGTCTCCCATCCCCTGCTCCTTCTCAAGCTGTGAGGGACTAAGGATTAAGGGTTAGGATGGGAATGAGGGAAGGCGGGACAGTCCCTGGCTCCTCGCCCTCATGTTCATCCTGGAGGACACCAGGTCCTCCCTTGAGGAGAGGTCGTTCAGCGGGCAGCAGCAGACCTTGCACTCGTACTGATACTGAGGTCTGGGGAGCCCGAAGTTTGTTCTGGGCAGCCAGCTCCTCAGCGTGGCCTCTAGTCCCTAGAGGACGCTGTCCCTTCTTCAGCGGGGGTCCTAGTGTGGCAAGCACCAAATATTGATCGTGAGCTATCTTCTCATGATCTCCTTCCCTCTCTCCCCCACTCTCTCTCTCTCTGTCTCTCTTACAAGAGCCCAGGGGCATGGGATGCATACTCACCCTAGGCCACATGGGGAAGAAGTGCCTCAAAGACCCAGAGGCCAGGGAACTATTAAATGTTAGAAGAATATTCGGGTAAACTTTGACCTCAAGGAGAGGTTGGTTCTAGGTAGTCCTGTCTCACTTGTCCTGACAGAAATTTGCCCCTGGCCATTGGGATTTCTTTGCCAATTGTGACACTCATCTACATTCTGACCAACGTGGCCTATTACACAGTGCTGAACATTTCAGATGTCCTTGGCAGTGATGCCGTGGCTGTGGTGAGTCTCTCAGGATCCCCATTGTCCATCATCTTATGCTGAATGGCTCAATCTTTCTGCGGCCATTCCAGCTCTGCCGGGCGAGGTGATGAGTCTAGGCCAGGGGGTGGGCTGCTCCGCAGTGACTGTGTTCCACCCAACAGCCTTGATACAGGAGGCTTTTGAAACCCTGTCCTGTGCTGAGTGCATCTTCTGTGTTCTGCCCCCAGACATTTGCTGACCAGACCTTTGGCATAATGAGCTGGACCATTCCCATTGCTGTTGCCCTGTCCTGCTTTGGGGGCCTCAACGCGTCTATCTTTGCTTCCTCAAGGTACGGTGTCTCTGCTTCACTGATAACAGTCTCCGTTGTTCTTGGAGGCTTTAGGTGAGTCCATAGAGCACTCCTTTTTTTTGTTTTTAATAAGCTTTTACTTATTTATTTTTAGAGAGAGGGGAAGGGAGTGAGAAAGAGAGGAAGAGAAGCATCAGTGTGTGGTTGCCTCTTGAGCGCTCCCTATTGGGGACCTGGCCCGCAACCCAGGCATGTGCCCTAGACTGGGAATCAAACCAGTGACCTTTGGTTTGCAGGCTGGTTCTCAGTCCACTGAGCCATACCAGCCAGGGTCTGCTTTTATAGTTCTTATTCTACTGGACCCACGAAGCAAGTGGTTCCAACAGCCTTTTACAGTGCTTGTGAAATGGTTCCTGTGGCTTCTGTGACACTGTGGTAGCTGAGAAGGCTTCTTTCCTGATTTCTCTTCTACTCACCCTATAAATGTTGCTATCCTCAAGGCCAGGAGTGTAACAGGCATTCAGTTAAAACATGCCGCAAAAAAAACAAAAAAACAAAAAAAAAAAACATGCCGCATGAACGGATAGGAGGATAAGGGAAAGTTTTGTCCTATTCATTCTTCTTACTAGTTTTGACACTCCAGTCCATGTATTTGGGGCCTCCCTGGGGCAACCAGAGTAAGAGCAAAGTCAAGGCCTTGTAAAAAAAAATACGGCATCATCTCCTTTCACATCAGCCTGCTGTGGCCAAGGTTGCACCTGAGGCAGCTCTTCACAAGCTGCCCCATCCAATGACGGTGCTTCCCACCCAAAGGTGGTGCTTCCCATAGCCTCATCCTTGTTGATGCTAAAGACGTCCCAACTGGCCTTGCCAGGTGTCCCCAAATATTTAGGTGGTGGGTGCCTTCTAACTGTACTCAGCTATCTTGTGGCATGGACTGGATGGGGTTAATGAGGACTCAAGAGGGTAAGAATCTGGCCATGCACATAAAGGGGACTTTGGTGCTGACCGGTAAACGCACCATTGTTTCTGCCAGTGTTACCTTCTTCAGTTTTTCTTTGTTACCCGCGCAGCTCTCTTTGGCTTTGTACTAGACACCTCAGCCTCACCTACATTATTCCCATGCAGCATCCCCTCCGTCCCATTTCTTCTCTGCCTAGTACAAATGATTAAGTTCATCAGCCAGCTCTAACATCTTCCCCTGTGACACCCTTCTAGGTGATATCATCAACTCCTGTGGCTTCCCCCAGGTGACCCACGAGTATCTCAGACTGCACATGCACCCTGCATGCGTTTGTGCCCAGCTGTGATTTTGTGGACTGTCAGTCCTCCTTGCTTCTTGATTTTGTTTTTGGTGTTTACCCTCTTCTCCCAGTGTGTGCGTGTGTGTGCACAAGCAGACACACATCGACCCTTGTTCAGGCCTCCTCTCTCTCTTATGGGACAGTTATCATGGACAACCTCCTTGCTTGGCCTTCTCTCCCATACCCTAGTCTTTCCCTGCTCTTGTTGGCCCTGTGATGCCACCAGAGTCTCTGCATCAAATCCTGCTGGGCCCTTACTTCAGAGCCACAGCTGGCCGTCATGCTTGTTTAGATTCCACAGCATGGCCTTGTATGCAATTCTTCCCAGCATACTCTTCATATACCTTATCCTGGGACTACAAGCATTCCAGCACCAACCTTCAAAGAGGCCATGCTGTTGCGCCTCCAGGCCTCTTTTGCCTTTGCCCACCCACTCACCTCTGGCAAACCCCAGCTCTTCTCCCCAGGCCAGATGTGGTCCTCTCTTGCAAAGCGATTTGTTCCCCCAGGCCACCCCCAAGCCTGGTGAGTGCTGTGTGCTCGGTGATGATGCTGACTGCCTTGGGTGGTGCTCATTTCCCTGCTGCTCTGTTTCGCAGTCAGTAGGGCACTTTAGGTGCAGAGAGGAAGTCTGGGTTGTCTGTTTGAGTTCCAGGCTTGCCCTGGCCTATCACATGTCAAGAGCTCTGAGAAGATATATGAGAACTCAACAGAAGTCTGGCTGCTTTTCTTTAAAAAGCCATTGTGGCCCTGGCTGGTGTGGCTCAGTGGATTGAGTGCCGGCCTGCCAACCCAAGGGTCGCTGATTTGATTTCCAGTCAGGGCACATGCCTGGGTTGCGAGCCAGGCCTTCAATAGGGGGTGCGCAAGAGGCAACCACACATTGATGTTTCTCTCCCTCTCTTTCTCACTCCCTTTCTCTTTCTCTAAAGATAAATAAGTAAAATCTTTAAAAAAAGCCATTGTGTTAAGTATGAAATATATGGTATGGCAAGGTGAAGGTACCTCTGGTGGGATGGGTTGCAGTGCCAGTGGGTGATTGCAGGCTGAGGCATCCATTGGATGATAGTAGCGTATCTGTGACTGAGAGAAGTGGGGGGTGTCTGTGGGTGATGGCAGTGTCTGGGGGTGTCAGTGGGTGACAGTGGGGCAGGGCATTATGGACAATGGTGAGGTGCCCTGGCTGAAGAGGGTGGAGACATTCATGGGTAAAGAGGGCAGGTTGGACTGGGCATGCACAGAGAACGTGGGGTGCTCCCGAGCCACTGCCCCCTGCTTTTTTCTGGGCTCTGAGCCTAGTTTGTCTGAGTGAGGAGTATGGCTACGCCAGCTGAGTAAGAGGATCCTGCTGACACATTTCTTGTCCCTCCAGGTTGTTCTTCGTGGGCTCCCGTGAGGGCCACCTCCCAGACCTTCTGTCCATGATCCACATTGAGCGTTTTACACCCATCCCTGCTTTACTGTTCAATGTAAGCTCTGGGAGGAGTGTGGGGACTGGGTGTATCTCTATATTACTCCTGCTGACTTTGTGAGAAGACTGTTGGGTGGGAGGTATATTGGCTTCCTTGAGGTACTACCTGCGCCTCTCAGTGTTTCTTTTTTCTTAAAATTATTTTCTTGTAAGTTTTCTCTCTTTTTTTAAAAAAGATTTTATTTATTTATTTTTAGAGAGGGGAAGGGAGGGAGAAAGAGAGGGAGAGAAACATCAATGTGTGGTTGCCTCTTGTGCGTCCCCTACTGGGGACCTGGCCTGCAACCCAGGCATGTGCCCTGACTGGGAATCAGACTGGCGACCCTTTGGTTCTTAGACTGGCATCCAGTCCACTGAGCCACACCAGCCAGGGCTCTATCTTTTCTTACACATCAGTGGCTTCTTCTTCCAGCTCTTCCTTCTTACAAAAATTATTCAATTGTATTTAGAAAAGAAGCCAGACCAGTTATACACTAACTACCCTACGGGCCTCCATTCATGTTATAGACATATGTAGTAGATGGCGGTAAAGTGTTTTGCTCCAGCAAAATTAGTGAATTATGAAAGTATTCTGACAGATGGAAAGTCCTGAAGAAGGACCACCATTTTCTAATTTGCATTAAGGTATTATATAAATAAAAGCTAACAGGGACCCTGAGTAAAAAGACGTATCTCCAGGATTTGAAAAACGGTTAATTTTCTTCTTATTAGGACTTATATGGCTTCATTAGTTAAGTTTAAATTTTGGATTTATCTGGAATTTATTTTGACATATGGACTGAGGTGGGGATTCACTTAATTTTTTCTCAAATGGCTATCCAGCTATGCCAATATCATTTATTAAATAATTCACTTTTTGCCCTGGCTGGTATAGCTCAGTGGATTGAGCACAGGCCTGTGAACCAAGGGATCGCAGTCTGATTCCCAGTCAGGGCACATGCCTGGGTTGCGGGCCAGTTCCCAGCAGGGGACGCATGAGAAGCAACCATACGTTGATGTTTCTCTTCCTCTCTCCTTCCCTTCCCCTCCAAAGATAAATAAATAAAATGTTAAAAAAAAAAAAACCCTCCATTAAAAAAAAAAAGAGTAAATGTTTAAATAAACAAATAAATAATTCAGACCTCCGGCCAAGATGGAGGCGTAGGCAGACACACTGTGCCTCTTCTCACAACCAAAATTAAGGACAACAAAGATTTAGAAACAAGAAAACAACCAGAACTCAGAAAATCAAACTGTTTGGAAATCCAACAACAATTCATCCAGACAGGTAAGCGGGGCGGAGTTGCGGCAGGAAAAAGCGGAGGTGCGGACCTGCACGCAGGCAGCAGCGGCTAGCAGACCCCGGGCACGGGGCAGCAACTGTGCAGAACCAGTGAGGCCGCACGAGGCAGCTGGCTGACCGGGTGGTCCCACATTCACGCGCAGATAATCCAGGCAAAGGGGAAGCGGTGAAAGGGACTGGAATCCGAAAGTGAGTAAAGCAAGCGCCATTATCTCCTCTTGGACCCCGCCCCCACATACAGTGTCACTACCCAGCGACTGGGCTGTTCCGCCCTGGGGAACACCTGAGGCTCCACCCCTCACTACGTAACAGCCAAGACTAGACCAAAAAAACCCTCCAAAAAACCCAGAAATGGAAATGGCTCAAACCAGAGAACAAATCAAAGCCCCAGAGCCAATTTATCTAAGCGATGAAGAGATTGCCAACCTATCAGATGCACAATTCAAAACCCTGGTGATCAGGATGCTTACAGAATTGGTTGATTTTCCTCACAAATTAGATGAACAAATGAAGGCTACAATAAGTGAAATGAAGAAAGATGCATGGGGAGCCAACAGAGATGGGAGGAAAACTGGGACTCAAATCCATGGAGTGGACCAGAAGGAAGAAAGAAACAACCAAACAAAAAATGAGGAAGAAACAAGAATTCAAAAAAATGAGGAGAGGCTTAGGAACCTCCAGGACATCTTGAAACGTCCCAACATCCGAATTATAGGGGTACCAGAAGGGGAAGAGGAAGAGCAACCAGTGTAAAACTTACTTGAACAAATAATAAAGGAGAACTTCCCCAATCTGGCAAAGGAAATAGTCTTCCAGGAAGTCCAGGAAGCTCAGAGTCCCAAAGAAGTTGGACCCAAGGAGGAACACACCAAGGCACATTATAATTACATTACCCAAGATTCAAATGAAGGAGAGAATTCTAGAAGCAGCAAGGGATAAGGGGCCAGTCACCTACAAAGGAGTTCCCATCAGACTGTCAGCGGATTTCTCAAAAGAGACCTTACAGGCAAGAAGAGGCTGGAAAGAGGTATTCCAAGTCATGAAAATCAAAGACCTACATCCAAGATTGCTCTATCCAGCAAAGCTTTCATTTAGAATGGAAGGGAAGATAAAGTGCTTCTC
>PVKU01014046.1:0-25145 GCA_004027475.1 Anoura caudifer
TTTTACTATATTATGAACAGTTTTTCTTGTTATTACAGTCAATATAATTTTTAATGCTGCTTAATAGTATATCAAGTAGCTATAATGTAATTTCCTGACAAATCTTTCCTATTAGTTGGAAAAAATAGCTTGTTTTCAGTCTTTGTCTATTAAAATTAATGCTTTAGTGAAAGCTGCAGTGAGAATACCCACAGTCACTGCTTGCTGAGCATTCACTGTGCCAAGTGCTTCACCTCCCACATGTATTAGATTCTCACAACAACCCAACCAGGCAGGTGAAATTGTGGTTTATCTGCCTTCTTTGTATTATTAAATTATAAAAAGAAAATAAAGCAATTCAAGCAAAACTAAAGGGATCTGCTGGGAGAGGCCACATCCTTCTCCCCTAGCCCTCCAGTTTCATGATCCCACTCCTCAGCGATAATCCTGGTACATTTCTTGTGCATCCATCCAGAAACTTCCTGTATGCACCCACACTTACCATGGCACATACTTTACTCTGAAGCTTCCTGTTTCTCTGAGCAACCTACCTCTAACATCTTTCTGTGTTAGGATATATTAATCTCTAAGATGGGGGTGTCAAACTCATTTTCACCAGGGGCCACATCAGCCTCCTGATTGCCTTTAAAGGGCTGAATGTGATTTTAGGACTGTATAAATGTAACTACTCCGTAACTAGGGGCAAGTAGTTAGGCACTGCCGCCGGGTAGAAACAAGGTGCCAGGCCAGATAAAACAAGGTGGAGGATCAGATTCAGTCTGTGGGCCTTGTGTTTGCTACCTATGCTCTAAGACATCTATTTTCTTTCATTTTTTAAAAATTCTATTTATTTATTTTTAGACAGAGGGGAAGGGTGGGAGAGAGAGAGAGAAACACTGATGTTTGCCTCTCATGCGCCCCTACTGGGGACCTGGCTTGCAATCCAGGCACGTGCCCTAATTGGGAATCAAACAAGTGACCCTTTGGTTAGCAGGCTTGAGCTCAATCCTATGAGCCACATCAGCCAGGGTCTAAGACATCTATTTTTATTTTACACTTGAAGAGACCGAAGACTAGGAGGTGACAAAACATGCTGATGTTGGTTGAATTATGTCCTTCCCCCACACAAAAGATAAGTTGAAGTTCTACCTCCCAGGACCTCAGAATGTGACCTTATTTGAAAATAAGGTCATTGTAGATCAGGATAACAGCTGGGGAGGGACATTTAGGGGGTGGAGGGATTGAACAAACAGGGAAAAGAACTCGTGGACATGGACAACAGTGTGGTGATTACTGGGGCCAGAAGGGGATAAGGGGTCTAAATGGTAATGGAAAAAATACAATAAAGATTAAATTAGAATAAGACTTCTGGCCAAGATGGAGGTGTAGGTAGACACACTGTGCTTCCTCTCACAACCAAGATTAAGGACAACAAAAATATAGAACAAAAAAAACCCCAACAGAACAGATAGAAAATTGAATTGTACAGAAGTCTGACAATGATTCACCCAGACTGGTAAGAGGGGCAGAGTAGGTGGACGGTGGAGAGGGGTTGTGGCAGGAAAAAGCAGTGGCTAGTGGTCCCAGGTGCACAGGTGGCAGTTGGCACACCCCAGGCACACAGGCGGTGGTTACCAAGCGTGGGGAGGCAAGGAGCAGACCAAATGAGGTGCACAAGGTGGCTGACCATGGTCACACATTCATGTGCAGATAAACTAGGCAAAAATGAGCAGCAAGACAGACTTTGCAACACAGGTCCCCAGCGCCGGGAAATAAAGCCTAAGGGCACCGATTGAAAACACTTGTAGGCACTGAGGTGCCAGGAGAGAATCTCGGCCTCACAGGAGAGTTCATTGGAGAGACCCACAGGGTCTTGGAACATGCACAAGCCTGCCTGAATGGAAATCAGCATCAGAGGGGCCCAGTTTGCTTGGGGAAAGTGGTGGAAGGGACTGAAATCCGAGGGAGAGTGGAGCAAGTGCCATTGTTCCCTCTCGGACCCCACACCCACATACAGCATCACAACCCAGCGACTGGGTTGCTCCACCCTGGTGAACATCTAAGGCTCTGCCCCTCACTACATAACAGGTGCAACCAAACCCCCCCCCACAAAAAAAAACAAAAACAAAAACCAAAAAACAAAACCAAAACTGACTCAAATGGGAGAACAGATCAAAGCCCCAGAGCTAATTCATCTAAGCGACCAAGAGGTAGCCAACCTATCAGATGCACAGTTCAAAGCACTGGTGATCAGGATGCTCACAGAATTGGCTGATTTTGATCGCAATTAGATGAACAAATGAAGGCTACAATAAGTGAAATGAAGAAAAACTCACAGGGAACCAATAGAGATGGGAGGAAAACTGGGACTCAGATCAATGGAGTGGACCAGAAGGAAGAAAGAAATAACCAAACAGAAAACAAGGAAGAAACAAGAATTCAAAAAAATGTGGAGAGGCTTAGGAACCTCCAGGACATCTTTAAACATCCCAACATCTGAATTATAGGGATACCAGATGGGGAAGAAGAGCAACAAATGGAAAACTTATTTGAACAAATAATAAAGGAGAACTTCCCCAATCTGGCAAAGGAAATAGACTTCCAGGAAGTCCAGGAAGCTCAGAGAGTCTCAAAGAAGGTGGACCCAAGGAGGAACACACCAAGGCACATCATAATTCCATTAGCCAAGATTAAAATGAAGGAGAGAATTCTAGAAGCAGCAAGGGATAAGGGCAGAGTCACCTACAAAGGAGTTCCCATCAGACTGTCAGCTGATTTCTCAAAAGAGATCTTACAGGCAAGAAGGGGCTGGAAAGAAGTATTCCAAGTCAGGAAAGACAAGGACCTACATCCAAGATTGCTCTATCCAGCAAAGCTTTCATTTAGAATGGAAGGGCAGATAAAGTGCTTCTCAGATAAGGTCAAGTTAAAGGAGTTTATCATCACCAAACCCTTATTATATTAAATGTTAAAGGGACTTATTTAAGAAAAAGAAGATAAAACATATGAGAGTAAAAAGACAGCAAACTCACACTTATTAACAACCACACCTAAAACAAAAGCAAACTAAGCAAACAAGTAGACCAGGAGCAGAAACACAGAAATGGAGATCACATGGAGGGTTAGCAACAGGGGAGTGGGAGGAGGAGAGAGGGGGGAAAGGTACAGAGAATAAGTAGCATAGACAGTAGGTAGAAAACAGACAGGGGGAGGGCAAGAATAGTGTGGGAAATGTGGAAGCTAAAGAACTTATGACACATAGACATGAACTAAAGGGGGGAATGTGGGTGGGAGGGGGTGTGCAGGATGGAGGTGAATGATGTGGGAGAAATGGGACAACTGTAATAACATAATCAATAAAATATCATTTTTAAAAAGATTAAATTAAAAAAAGAAGGAAAGTAGGGTCATTTTAGATGTAATCAGTTAAGATGAGGCCATACAGGAATAGAATGGGCACTAATCCAATACAACTGGTGTCTCTTGAAAGCGGTAATGTGCACAGAGACACAGACATGTGCTGAGGGAAGACGATATGAAGACACAGGGAACTCAGCATGTGAAGTGGGTGGATTGCAGAGAGGCGTCTACAGTGAAGGAGCACCAAGGATTGCAGGGAAACCTCTAGGAACTAGGAAGAAGCAAGGGAGGGGTCCTACAAATTTCAGAGGGAGAATGGTCTTGCCAATGCCTTGATTTCAGACTTCTAACCTCCAGAACCGTGAAACAATACATTTCTGGGTTTTTAAATAAATTATTTATTTACTTATTATTATTATATTTTTATAAAGCCACCTAGTCTATGGTAGTTTGTTACAGCAGCCCTAGGAAACTAATACTCATGTTAAAGATTTCGGACTAGTATGTGGCAGAGCTGGAATTTGAACTCAGGCAGGTGTAACCCCTGGGCAAATGCTCTTAATGGAACAGGATTTTTTTAAAAAGCACTCACCTGATTTTGCCTGTGCCAGGCTCTGTTCTGAAGGAGGCATCCCTTCCCCGCCCACTGTGGTTTGTTTCCTCCCAGAGGTTGTCTGGTGGCTGTCACCAGGCTTGCATCTTTGTGGACAGAAAGGAAATCTATCAGGAGGACAACTTTCTTGTAGTTCCCTCTGCACAAATTGCCTATAGTTTGGGCCCGCCAAAGCAAGAACCACATCAAAAGAAGTGGAGTGGTTGGCCTGTAAAAGTGAGGGCAAAAAACTTCCAGATGCTTTAGGGACAGAGAACCTCACCTCTGGGGCCTGTGTAGTCTGGTTTACATAGCTCCACCATGAGCTAGGGGACATGTCATCTGTTTTTCATCCAAATAAATTCATTCTCACACAATACCTTCTAACAAAGAGAAAAATTAACATTTGTGTTATCAATACTGGTTGTATATTATGGTGGTTCAGCAGTTCCCCTTTCTTGGGAATTGTCTCAGCAGCCGTGTCGATACCACATGACCCTATACCTCTGACCCAAGCGCAGCTTGAGGTTTTGACATGAGGCTGCAAAGGCCACACTGTTGGGAGGAAGTCTGCAGTCTTGCTGCTGAATCCCACAGCTCTCTTGGCTCTTGACCCAGCTGGGCCCTTTGCTGCTCAGTCTGTCTTTGGATTCTATAACATAGCCAGGCAACATATTTTTGAAAATACTTCCCCATTCAGTTAAAGCTTGTTCAAGCTAGTTTCTGTCACTTGTAAAAACCTGTATTAAAAATATGAATTAGGATGGCTTCTGTGGACAGAAAAAAATGGAGGATCAAGTCTATTATTTAAAATCATAATGGCAAGAAAAAGATAAAATAATACAGTCATACAAACAATGAGCACCTAGAAAAAAAGCCTACTGGGTGTAGGTTCTTAGTAAACATTTATTGACCGACGGCAAAAATTAGCTAAAAATATCACAAAATTGCGGAAACAGGAAAGGAGAAAGCGAAGTTGAGCTAAATTTTAATTCTTTCATAGCAATGGAGACAATACAGCTTCAAGCTGATCAATCAAGACATAGAGGTATAATATTACCTAGAATTATAGTGTTAATGCCACAGGTAAAACCAGAAGAGGTTATCTGAGAAGTAGAGAGGGTTTGTTTTTCCACATCTTTCTAAACTGGGTATTGTGAACCATTTTTATATTTTGTCTAGGGCTCCAGGCCTGTTTGCAAAAGGTCCAGGCTGGGGATGAAAAGGACTGTTATCCAGGATTCTCCCCAGTCACCCATCAATGGGTGATTCTGCCCAGAAGGGGGCACCCTTGTCTCACCTGTGCAGAGAGACCCTCAGGTTAGCATTCCACTTTGCTTGCCATTCTGTTAGGGAAAGATGTCATGTCATTATTGTTTTATTTTTATTTTTTTAAAGATTTCATTTATTTATTTTTAGTGAGGGGAAGATGGGGAGAAAGAGAAGGAGAGAAACATCAATGTGTGCTTGCCTCTTGAGCACCCCCTACTGGAGACCTGGCCTGCAACCCAGGCACGTGCCTGACTGGGAATTGAACTGTGACCCTTTGGTTTTCAGTCTGGCACTCAATCTACTGGGCCATACCAGCCAGAGCTCATTATCATTATTATTTTTTAATTTAAGTTTATTTTATTTTACTTATTTTATTTTTTAAAATATTTTATTGATTATGCTGTTACACTTGTCCCATTCCCCCCCCCCTTTATTTCCCTCCACCCTGCACACCCCTTCCCACCCCAGTCCCCCCTTTAGTTCATGTCCATGGGTCATATATATAAGTTCTCTGGCTTCTACATTTCCTATACTATTCTTAACCTCCCCCTGTCTATCTTCTACCTACCATTCATGCTACTTCCTCTCTGTACCTTTTCCCCCTCTCTCGCCACCCACTCCTCCACTGATAACCCTCCATGTAGTCTCCATTTCTGTGATTCTCCTCCTGTTCTATTGTTTGCTTAGTTTGCTTGTGTTTTGTTTTTTAGTTTCAGTTGCTAATAACTGTGAGTTTCTTGTCATTTTACTGTTCATACTTTTTATCTTCTTTTTCTTAGATAAGTCCCTTTAACATTTCATATAATAAGGTCTTGGTGATGATGAACTCCTTTAACTTGACCTTATCTGAGAAGCACTTTATTTTCCCTTCCATTCTAAATGATAGCTTTGCTGGAGAGAGTAATCTTGGATGTACATCCTTGCCTTTCATGACTTGGAATACTTCTTTCCAGCCCCTTCTTGCCTGCAAGGTTTCTTTTGAGAAATCAGCTGACAGTCTTATGGGCACTCCTTTCTAGGTAACTGTCTCCTTTTGTCTTGCTGCTTTTCAGATTCTCTCCTTATCTTTAATCTTGGCTAATGTATTTATGATGTGCCTTGGTGTGTTCCTCCTTGGGTTCAACTTCTTTGGGATTCCCTGAGCTTCTTGGACTTCCTGGAAGTCTATTTCCTTTGCCAGATTGGGGAAGTTCTCCTTCATTATTTGTTCAAATAAGTTTCCAGTTTCTTGCTCTGCTTCTTCTGCTTCTGGTATCCCTATGATTTGGATGTTGGAACATTTAAAGATGTCCTGGAGGTTCCTATGCCTCTCCTAATTTTTTTGAATTCTTGTTTCTTCATTCTGTTCTGGTTGAATGTTTCTTTATTCCCTCTGGTCCACATCATTGATTTGAGTCCTAGTTGCCTTTCTTTCACTGTTGGTTCCCTGTACATTTCCTTTATTTCACTTAGCATAGCCTTCATTTTTCCATCTAATTTGTGACCATATTCAACCAATTCTGTGAGCATCCTCATTACTAGTGTTTTGATCTGTGCATCTGATAGGTTAGCTATCTTTTCATCACTTAGCTGTACTTTTCTAGAGTTTTGATCTGTTCTTTCATTTGGATTTTTTTTTTTGTCTCTGCATACCTGTTACATAGTAAGGGTCAGAGCCTTAGGTGTTCACCAGGGCAGTGCAACCCACATCATTGTGTTGTGACACTGTCAGTGGGGGAGGGGTCTGAGAGGGAATGGTACCGCTTGCTACACTCTCTGCCAGTTTTCAGTCACTTGCCCCTCTACCCACAATCAAATTGGGCCCTTCTGGTGCTGATTCCCTGGTGGGTGGGCTTGTGTATGTTCTAGGACCGTGTTGGTCTCTCCAACAAACTCTCCTGTGAGGCTTGGAGTTTTTCTCACTGCGGCCTGAGAAAACACCCACAAGTGTTTTCAATCAGAGACTTTGAGGCTTTTCAATCAGAGGCTTCCCTGGGCTGGAACTCTGGATTGTGTGGTCTGTCTTGCTCCTGAGTTGTTCCTCCCAGTTTATCTGCACATGAATGTGGGACTGCCCGGTCCACCAACCACCGCCTTGCCCATTCTGGTCCTCCAGCTGCTGCCTTGCTTTGAGTCCTCTCTGCCCAGCTGCCCATCTCCACCCCTCCTACCAGTCTGGATGAATGTTTCTTTAACTCCTTGGTTGTTGGACTTCTATACAGTTCGTTTTCCTGCCAGTTCTGGTTGTTTTTTTGTTTTTAAGTTTGTGTCCTTCTTTTGGTTGTGCAAGGAGGCACAGTGTGATTACTTATGCCTCCCTCTTGGTCAGAAGTCCCTCATTATTTTTTTTAATTGGCATTTGAGATAGAATTTTTCTCCTCTGTTTGTAAGCCATTTTTTGCATTGTCTTTTCTGTGAGTTGCCTTTTCATGTCTTTCCCACTAATGAAAGTTCTTTTCTTTTTTATCTGATCACACTATTACTCAGCTCCGTCCTCCAGTGTATTTTTAGCAAACCAGATCTGCTTTAAGTTCTCCTTTCCTTTTATTTGAGCTTCTCTGCTCCCCTCTTCCTCCTCTACGAATTTGAATTGGCAGATAACTTTTAATAACCCTAACGCTCATGCTTTGTCTCTGCCCTAGGGAGGAAAATCATACATGTCCGTGATGGTGATATACCTTGTACTATTGTAAAATATTATGTAAAATAAACTATTTTTGTCATTTTCAGTTCCTTTTAATTCCTGAAAACTTTTTTTATCCCTTCTAAATCTTCTGCAAACGCTCTACATTCTCCTGTAGGCTTAGATTTTGGGAGCAAAAGCCAAGAAGTCTTGCTTTTTAGACCTGCCCCAAACTTCTTTGAGGGCAAGAACTTTCCCAGCTGGTTGGCTGCTTGCTTGGGCAAAGGAAAGACAATGGGGAGAGGGAGAGTGTATAAAAATCCATGACTTGAAGCAAAAAACTGACTTAACCACATATGTATAAATATAGAAACAGTTCTGGAAGAAGCTGAATCCCAAATTTGTCTGTGGTTAAGTTGGGGAGGGAATTTTTTTTAACTGAAAAAAGTTTTATTGTATTTTTTTCCATTACCATTTAGTCCCTTTATACCCACTTCCCCCCACAATCACCACACTGTTGTCCACTTCCATGAGTCTTTTTTCCTTTTTGCTTAAATGCTCCACTCCTAACCCTCCCCCCTGAGCTGTCATTCTGCTCTCCATCTCTGAGTCTGTCTCTACTTTTCTTGTTAGTGAAGTTTGTTCAGTAGATTCCACATTTGAATGAAATCATGCGGTGTTCATCTTTCTCTGACTGGCCTATTTCACTTAACATAACGTTCTCCAGGTCCATCTGTGCTGTTGAAAAGAGTAAAATTTTCTTGTTTTTTTTTATGGCCAAGTAGTATTCCATTGAGTAAATATCCCATAGTTGTTTTATCTACTCATTTACTGATGGACACTTGGGCTGCTTCCATATCTTGGCTATTGTAAATAATGCTGCAATGAACATAGGGGTGCTTATGTTCTTTCAAATTAGTATTTTGTGTCCCTTCAGATAAATTCTCAGAAGTGGGATCACTGGGCCAAAAGGCAGATGCATTTTTAATTTTTTGAGGCACCTCCATACTTCTGGGGAGGGGATTTTGTTATTTCCTTTGTAAAAATTCTTTTAAAGTTAAGATTATGGGTGGATTTTACTTTCTTTCTCCCCATCAGATATCTCTATCCTCTTAATATTTTTTCATTAAAAATTTTATAGAAAAATGATAACATGGTAAAATTCAAAGAGTAACAAAGTATATATATATATGTGTATGCATATAATGAAAATAAAGTTTCTTTTTTACCTGCATCCCCAAAGGCAGTTACTACAACCACTTATGTAAGTTTCCAGACATGCTCTGTGTATAGTCTCTCTCTTGTCTGTCTCTGTCTCTCTCTATCTCTAATCTCGCTCTGTCTCTCTCTCTCATCCTTGACTTGTTTTAACACTAGTGGGTGTATAACACTTAAACTTTTATGCCCCCAACAGTGTCTCTTGGAAATTTTTTTTAATATAAGAGCTCATAAAACACCTCATTTTTAAAAATGGCTTTGTAATATTCTTACATGGAAGCTCTGTAATATGACAAACCCTTTTCCCATCAACTGGGGAAAATTATTTCCTATTTTTTGCTACTACAAACAGTAACAAAAAGAAATCTCAGATTTCTTGATCAAACATTTCAGATTTGAGATTGTGTCCATGACAAATTCTTGAAACTAGAAGCCCTGGGTGAAAGGTTTATTTTTTTCTTACATTTTAAATTTTAGATTGCTATTTCATGATTTTCTTTCAAAGAAATTGTACCAACATATGTGCATACCAATAATGTATGCAGGTGTCTGTGTTTATACTTCCTTTAAACCTAGTGTCTTGCTAAGCTTTTTAATCTTCATTGGTCTGATGAAGGAACACTGATATCTCACTGTGTTTCTTTAATCAATGGTGAGGTTGAGCATCTCTTTATATGTTTATGAACCACTTGAATTTTATTTCTTGCAAACTACCTATTTTTGTCCTTTGTCAACTTTGTTTTACTGTTGGGTTGTTGGTCTTTCTCTTATTCATATTTAAGAGGTGTTTTTACATTAGGAAAACTACTCCATGCTTTGTTACACATGTCGTGAATATTCTTTCTAATTTACAACTTGTCTTTTGATTTCACATCTTTTTTCTCTTATGGAAATTTAAATTTCTTTACTATTAAAATTTATCAGTCTTTTCTCTTATTACTTTTCAGATTTGTGTGTCTTTTAGAAAGCCTTCCCCTTTTTCAAGACTATAACATTTCCCCCATTTTCTAGTATTATAATTGTTTTATTCCTTTTGTTTTATTTCTTTTCTTACTTTAATATTTTTGCTCTACCTGGAATTGATTTGATATAAAAAATGAGGCAGGAGCCCAACCTTTAACATCTGAATGGCTCCCCAGGTCTCCTACCACCATTTACTGATGCATCCATCTTCTCCCCACTTGAAATGACTCTTATCTCACACAGTGGCTCAGTGATACGAATCCAGCAGATGGTCTTGGCTAACCAAACACTGAGATTCTGGCCAGTTCTTCATTTTACTTGCTGATGTTGTTGTCTTTTAGAAGGGAGAGGAAGTAGCTAGAGGAACCATAGCGTTGGCCCAATTCTGGCCAACCAGGCAGAACAAACTGGTAAGGGGAAGAGACAAGAAGCTTGGTAGAAAGTGGCTGTGTCATTCTAGACAGCCTGTCTACTCCTACCACTTTGGTTAGCCCCCAACTCCATCCAGCCTAGTTGGAAACATCCCTTGTGGTCAGCATCCCTGACAACCTGGCTCTGTCACTAGCAATAGGAAGACTAACAAGCCATTTCCCAAACATGCTGTCCTCTCTCTTGCCTCCACTTCTCTGCATATGCTCTTCCCTTCTCCTGCAGCACATTCTCACTTCTTTACCTAGCTAACTCTCTGTTGTCCTTTGCATCTCAGTTTAGAGGTTGCCTCCAATGGGAAGCCTTCCCTGATATCCTAAACTAGAGACTCTGTAGTACCTCCTATTCCCTTCATACTCTTTATCCAAGACTGATGGAATAGGGATGGGAAAGCCACACACGTTCCAGGGAACTGATGGTCTGGAAAGAGGCCTGGGACAGATTCCAAGCAAACATTTCCCAAAGTCTATATTTCTCATAGTACCAGAACTGCCTGCATAATATGTGGGGCCCAGAGCAAAACAAAATTGAGGGGTCCTTTGTTCAACAATTACAAATTTTAAGATGACAGCAGAGCATTAAACCAAATCCAGGGCCCTTCCAAGAAAGCTGAGTCTTTTGAGATTGCAGAGGGTGCATGCGCATTGTAGTGAGTATAGAATGTTGTCTTCCACCGAAGATATGTCCACGTCTTAATACAGGACCCCTATAACTGTGACTGTATTTGGAAAGAGGATCTTTACAGATGTAACTAACTTAAAGATCTTAGAGGTGAAAGGGCCACCTGGATTATATGGGTGGACTTGAAATCCAAGGACACATGTCCTTCTAAGAGAAATGGGGGAGATGAGACAGACAGAAGAGGAGAAGGTGGTGTGAGATGGAAGCAGAGATGGGAGTGATGTGGCTACCAATCAGTGAAGCCAAGGAATGCTGAAAGCCCCCAGAATGTGGGAGAAGCGAGGATGGGTTCTCGCCTACAGGCTCCAGAGGAAGTATCGTTCTGCCAAGCACACTGCCTTGAAACTCTAGGACCAAGAGAGAATAATTTCTGTTATTTTAGCCACCCAGTTGAGCTGATTTGTTATGGCAGCCACAGGAAACTAACACATATGAAGCCAGCTCTGCTAAGACATTTGTTGAAACCATGGGGAAAGGCTCCCTTTTGAGGGGGTTTACTGAGCCTGTAAGACTGTTCTCTGAGCTGCCAGGGCTGCTACATGGGCACAACCTGGCTTCATATGAAACCAGCCCAGGAAAGCAGAGCCAAGAGATGAAAGAGACAGTGATTTCTAAAGACTCTATTGGGGAACCTGGGTCAAACTGTGCCTGAAGATGACAAGATCTAGCCATGGATATTTTAGTTACACGAGTCTAAAATTTCTGAAATATAAAACACTTCCTTAATTTAGTTTAAATTCAGCAATTCAGCTTTTGTCACTTGCAATGGAAAGAGTCCTAACTACTACTCAAATTTCAGACACTTCAGGATAAAAGTTATCCAGAATTTCATACAATGAGGCTTGGAAAGGAAGCTAGCTCAAGAAGTTTGGGAAATGTTTACAGTCACAGATAAGGACAAAGAGGAGGAGGCACCCAACTAATGACAATGACTATATGAGGGGCTCTCTAGTGAGGGCATGTCTGAAAGATAAAGAGAAGGACAAGCAACCAATGACACAAACAAGGCAACACATAAATTGCTAACAGGAGTGCCAGGAATTCTAAAGTAGTCTTAGAGGTTACACTGCTCACAGCCAAGGACCACAAGAATTCCTTGTTCATGTCAGAGTGTAATGTCAAAGGAGAGGAAGACTGCCTGATGCTGTGTCATATGGATGGAGGAAGATAGTGACCTTGACTATTGACACACCTCATATTAGTGGAATCACACAGTATTTGTCGTTTCATGACTAGCTTACTTCACTTGTCCTCAAGGTTCATCCATGTTGTAGCATGTGTTAGGATTTCCTTCCTTTTTAAATATGAGTAATATTCTACTGTTTATATGTAACATATTTTGCTTATCCATTCTTCTATTGATAAACATTTAGATTGCCTCCATTTCTTTTTTAAAAAATTTTTATTGTTGACTTCTGGCCAAGGTGGAGGCGTAGGTGGACACACTGTGCCTCCTCACACAACCAAAATTAAGGACAATAAAGATTTAGAAACAAGAAAACAACCAGAACTGATAGAAAACTGAACTGTACAGAAGTCCAACAATCATTCATCCAGACTGGTAAGAGGGGCAGAGTCCCAGTAGGAAAAAGTGGAGGTTGGCAGACGTGGGCTTGCAGGCAGCAGCGGCTGGCAGATCCCAAGTGTGCAGGTGGCGGCTAGCATACCCCAGGCACCCAGGTGGTGACTAGCGGACCCCAGGCACAGGATGGCAACTGTGCAGACTCAGTGAGGCCGCACAAGGCGGCTGGCTGACCAGGTGGTCCCACATTCTTGCACAGATAATCCAGGCAAAGGGGAAGTGGTGGAAGGGACTGGAATCCGAGAGAGAGAGTGGAGCAAGCATCATTGTTCCCTCTTGAACCCAGCCCTCACATACAGTGTCACTACCCAGGCACTGGGCTGCCCCGCCCTGGGGAACAACTAAGGCTCCACCCCTCACTACATAACAGCGCAACCAGGCCAAAAGAAAAACCAAAAATGGCTCAAACAGGAGAACAAATCAAAGTCCCAGAGCCAGTTCATCTAAGCAACCAAGAGATAGCCACCTATCAGATGCACAGTTCAAAGCTTTGGTGATCAGGGTGCTCACAAAATTGGTTGATTTTGTTCACAAATTAGATGAACAAATGAAGGCTACAATAAGTGAAATGAAGGAAAACACGCAGGGAACCAATAGAGATGGGAGGAAAACTGGGACTCAGATCAATGGAGTGGACCAGAAGGAAGAAACAACCAAACAGAAAAGAATGAAGAAACAAGAATTCAAAAAAATGTGGAGAGGCTTAGGAACCTCCAGGACATCTTTAAACATCCCAACATCCAAATTATGGGGGTACCAGAAGGGGAAGAGGAAGAGCAACAAGTGGAAAACTTATTTGAACAAATAATGATGGAAAACTTCCCCAATCTGGCAAAGGAAATAGAAGCCTAAGAAGCTCAGAGACTCCCAAAGAAGGTGGACCCAAGGAGGAACACACCAAGGCACATCATAATTACATTAGCCAAGATTAAAATGAAGGAGAGAATCCTAGAAGCAGCAAGGGATAAGGGGACAGTCACCCACAAAGGAGTTCCCATCAGACTGTCACTGATTTCTCAAAAGAGACCTTACAGGCAAGAAGGGGCTGGAAAGAGGTATTTGAAGTTTTGAAAGGCAAGGACCTACATCCAAGATTGCTGCATTCAATGAAGCTGTCATTTAGAATGGAAGGGAAGGTAAAGTGTTTCTCAGATAAGGTCAAGTTAAAGGAGTTCATCATCACCAAGCCCATATTATATGAAATGTTAAAGAGACTTATCTAAGAAAAAGAAGATAAAAAATATAAGAGTAAAAAGACAGCAGACTCACAGGTATTAACAACCACACCTAAAACAAAAGCAAACTAAGCAAACAAGTAGAACAGGAAGAGAATCACAGAAATGGAGATCACATGGAGGGTTTGCAACAGGGAAGTGGGAGGAAGAGAGAGGGAGAAAAGGTACAGAGAATAAAGTAGCATAGATGGTAGGTAGAAAATAGACAGGGGGAAGGCAAGAATAGTGTGGGAAATGTAGAAGCTAAAGAACTTATGACACATGGACATGAACTAAAGGGGGGAATGTTGTTGGGAGGGGGTGTGCAGGGTGGAGGGGAATGATGGGGGAGAAATGGGGCAACTATAATAGCATAATCAATAAAATATATTTAAAAAATAAAATAAAATAAAAGACAATATGAAACAAAAAATTTTTTTGTTGTTCAGCCTACTTCTTGACTATTGTGAATATGGCTGTGCAAAACATCACTTTGAGACCTTGTTTTCAATTCTTTTGGATACATACTCATATGTATAATTTCTGGATTATAGAGTAATTCTATTTTTAATTTTAAAGGGAACTTCATGCTGTTTTCCACAGTGGTTGCACCATTTTGCATTCCCACCAACAGTGCACTAGGGTTCCAATTTCTCTACATTGTCACCAACACTTGTTATTTTCTATTGTTTTTTTTTTTTTTTAAATAATGGCTATCTTAATGCATGTAAGTCAATATCTCATTGTGCTTTTGGTTTGCCTTTCTCTGATGATTAGTGATGTTGAGCATCTTTTTACAGGCGTTTTGTATGTCATTTTCAGAGAAATGTCTATACAAGTACTTTTCCCATTCTTAAATTCAGTTTCTTTATTACTTATGGTTAAGTGGTAGTGTGTTTTTAAAAATATGTATATATTCTGGATATCAACCCTTTACCAGGTAGATGATTTGCAAACATTTTCTCCTCCTCTGTAGGTTGCCTTTTCATTCTATTGATTGTGTCCTTCAATGCATGGAAGTTTTTAAGTTTAATGCAGCCCCAGGCATATTCAGTTTTGTAAAAACTGCTATCCCCTTTTCCAGAGTGGCTGTACCATTTTATATTGTCACCAGCAATGTACGGATGATCCTGTTTCTCTGCATTCTTATGAGCATTTGGTGTTATCATTATATTTAAATTTTAGTCATTCTGTTACATGTGTGGTAATATATCATTCTGGTTTTAGTTAGCATTTCCCTCATGGCTAATGAACATATTTTCATGTGCTTATTTGTCATATGTACATCCTCTTCCATGAAATGTCTTTTGCCCATTTTCTAATTGGGTTGTTTGTTTTTTCTCATGGTTGAGTTTTGAGTGTTTTTTAAATAATATTTTCTAGATACTAGTCCTTTATGGGTTATATGGTTTGCAAATATTTTCTCCCAGTCTATAGTTTGCAGTTTCACCCTTTTAACAAAATCTTTCACATTTTTAATTTTCATGAGGTCCAATTTATCAGATTTTTCTTACTTTTGATGTGATATTAATACCTGTATCATATAACCCCCCCTTTTTCTTTGTTATAGAGAATCGTCTTTCCATTATTTCAGAAAAATCTTGTTCACCCTGTGGGGTTTGTTGGAATGGAGGCTAACAATGGTATCGCCAGTCAGCATGCTCTGTCTCCTGGGACAGAGAGATTGGTTCAGGGACAGTTATCTCTCCCGACCTGGACCATCAGCATCATTCCTGAAACTTTTGCAAGAACTTTAGAGAAGGATGCTGTTTACTTCTCCATGTGGAGAGAGACTTTCTGAGACGATGAGCACAACCAAAGGATGGAGAGAGAGAAAGGGTTCCAGTCCTGTTGTGTGAGCTGCTGAATGCAGGTGTATCTGAAGCCAATTCCCTTTTGATGTTTCAATGATAAGGGCCATGAACTCCACACCTCCACTCACCCCCACCAAGCTTGTTTAAATTGGGATCATGAGACATCTAATCACCAGAGTCCTAGGTAATATCGCAGTCTATATGTATGTATTATTCCTCCTTTCTCCTGTTGATTTCGCTCTTCAGCTCACCACAGTCTGCTGTTCACCCCACCACACCACTGACACTGCTCTTGCTAAGGTGACCACTGACAAAATTTCATGGTCTCCTTTTAGCCCTGCCAGTTCTGATCATCTATGCCATATTTGACATTAAGTAAAATCCTCCCTTCCTAATATTCCTATGACATCTTTGTCTTCTTTTTTCTTTCTTGTGTCCCTTAGGGCTGTAATACTGGAGAATGACTTTTATATATCAGAGCCCATGAAAGGCACCACTACACAAGTTATATCATTACGTAGAGCTTAAACCTTACATCTTCTTCACATACTGTGCATTTTATACCCTCTCCTTAACTGTATGTGTGTATTTGGGTTTTTGGACTCCAGAACTGAGTAATGCTTGTCCTTTAATAAATCCTACAATATATTAAGGATGCTTAAGTCTGCATTTGATTTTTGGATAGTCAACCCTCACAGTTGGCTCATTTTAGTCATGCAATCAGTCAGGACTTCTTCACAAAAACTTTTTTTTATATTCACCCAATTTGGGATGTCTGGCTGTGGATGAGCCATCTTTTGTTGTCTGAGAACTGATCTGCCCTCTCTTAATGCTTCAATTGATATGCAAAGGTAATGTAATGCCAATTTGACTATCTTAAACAGAAAGGAAAATTAATTACCTCACATAACAAGAACTTCCCAGGCAGCAGCTCCCTGGAGCTAGCAAATTCACTGGGTCAATGTCATCATTGAGAATCCTTCTCATTTGCCATCCTTAGGCTAGCATTCTTCACGGTCCCAACATGGCTAGAGTATTAGGCATCATTGTGATAGGTTGCAAAGAAGGCTACACTATTTTTATTTTAAGCTACTCCCATCAAGAGATATACTCATTTCTCCAAGAAATCAGGGCTTAGCCATGGGGCTTGCTTTGGTCAATGGGGCAATAGTAATTTGATACATGAAGACACTTGAAAATTGCTTGCACATTGGAATTCCTCCCACCCCTTGCTGTTTGGAACTTGAGACACTAGTTAATGAAGCTTGGGCTAGTTTACTAATAGAATAGAAATGAGTCTCCCTCACCCCCTAGCTAACTTCCTGTAGATCAACTAGCTTGTCAGTTGTCAGCCATGTGAATGAGGCCAATCTAGACCATCCAGTTTTAGCTGAGTGGCCCATATCAGAAGAACCACATGGCCAACCCACAAAATCACCAGAATAACGAGGATTCTGTATTAAGTCATTAGATTTCAGGGTGGTTTGTTATGCCACAAGCTAATTGATAAAATCACATACAGACACAGGGACATACAGTAACAGGTGAGTGGCTATCTTGACACTGTATCTGTTTTAGCTCTGAGAAATGTTTCCTTATGTATCATTGGTTAAAACTGCACCAATGTCAATTCCTAAACCCCTCATATTTGGCTTGGAAAAGCCTTGAGGCCATGCAGAGAAGAGTAAGTAGGCTGCTGTCTCCCAAACAGGGCTCTGCCGAAAAACTAGAGCCCTTCTGTCTTTTTGGCAGAACCCCACTTGGAGGAGGGGCAATGAATAAAAGAGCAATGGGTTTTCTGTAGGTGTCTAGTAGACATCTACTGTAGGTGGGCCCCCAGTCATTGAATTTCCTGATTTTCCTTACCTTCCCCACCTTCAATATATCTGCTTAGGCCAGGGATGCAGTGGGGAAAAGACTAGTCAATGAGAATCTGTTTCTGGGTGTTTAGAACTGAGAAGATATGCTAACACCTGTGGGGGATGAAAACTGTATCAGGTACACTGAGGGGATGGAGGAGGCTCTTTTTACAAGTGTGAGTGTATGCAGGGGAGAGAGAGAGAGAGAGAGAGAGAGAGAGAGAGAGAGAGAGAGAGAGAGAGAGAGAGAGAGAGAATCTAGTTACATTTTACTGTTTTCTAGTCCTAGTCTCTCCTGAGACCTGGCTATACTGCTGCTCTTGGTGCATGAGTCACTTCTGCAATTCTTACAGTAATTTTTCCTTAATTTGCTTGAATTAGCTTAATGAGCTCTATTACTCACAGGAAAATGTTTTAAACACATTGTTCTCATGCAAAGATGCCAAGTGTTACTCATAATAAGGTAAATGCAATGAAATTACACTCAGATACTATTGATCACTTACCAGATTGGCAAAAGAAAAAGGTCTACCAACTTCTTTGGTAAGGCTGTGCTAAGGCACTGGCATCATGACTGGTGTGAGGGCAAGAGGTTGCATAGCCCTTGTGAAGGGCAAGCTGGCAACATCCATCAACCTTGGAAATGCACTTAGCCTTTGACCTCACAGTTCTTAGTTCTGGGATTTATTCTGTAGATGCACTACTGTGGGGAGAAAATGATACGTGCACAAGACCATTTACCATAGCACTATTTGTCTTAGTAAAAGTTTGGAAAAAAAACAAGTGTTCACCCATGAGTCATTGGTTTAACTGTCTAGAGATCTCCCAACTCAGATATAGTGCAGCTTTAAAAATTAAGGGAGTTCTCTGTGCTCTAACATGAAAAGGCTTCCAGAGAGATTTTTTTAAATATATTTTATTGATTATGCTTTACACTTGTCCCATTTCCCCCCTTTATTTCCCTCCACCCTGCGCACCCCTTCCCACCCCAGTCCCCCTTTAGTTCATGTCCATGGGTCATATATATAAGTTCTCTGGCTTCTACATTTCCTATACTATTCTTAACCTCCCCCTGTCTATCTTCTACCTACCATTTATGCTATTTACTCTCTGTACCTTTACCCTTCTCTTTCCACTCACTCCCCTGCTGATAACCCTCCATATGATCTCCATTTCTGTGATTCTCCTTCTGTTCTATTGTTTGCTTAGTTTGCTTTTTTTTTTTTTTAGTTTCAGTTGTTAATAACTGTGAGTTTCTTGTCATTTTACTGTTCATACTTTTTATCTTCTTTTTCTTAGATAAGTCTCTTTAACATTTCATATAATAAGGGCTTGGTGATGATGAACTACTTTAACTTGACCTTATCTGCGAAGCACTTTATTTTCCCTTCCATTCTAAATGATAGCTTTGCTGGAGAGAGTAATCTTGGATGTACATCCTTGCCTTTCATGACTTGGAATACTTCTTTCCAGCCCCTTCTTGCCTGCAAGGTTTCTTTTGAGAAATCAGCTGACAGTCTTATGGGCACTCCTTTCTAGGTAACTGTCTCCTTTTGTCTTGCTGCTTTTCAGATTCTCTCCTTATCTTTAATCTTGGCTAATGTAATTATGATGTGCCTTGGTGTGTTCCTCCTTGGGTCCAACTTCTTTGGGATTCCCTGAGCTTCTTGGACTTCCTGGAAGTCTATTTCCTTTGCCAGATTGGGGAAGTTCTCCTTCATTATTTGTTCAAATAAGTTTACAATTTCTTGCTCTTCTTCTTCTCCTTCTGGTATCCCTATGATTTGGATGTTGGAACATTTAAAGATGTCCTGGAAGTTCCTATGCCTCTCCTAATTTTTTTGAATTCTTGTTTCTTCATTCTGTTCTGGTTGAATGTTTCTTTATTCCCTCTGGTCCACATCATTGATTTGAGCCCCAGTTTCCTTTCCACCACTGTTGGTTCCCTGTACATTTTCCTTTATTTCACTTAGCATTGCATTCATTTTTTCATCTAATTTGTGACCATATTCAACCAATTCTGTGAGCATTCTGATTACTAGTGTTTTGAACTGTGCATCTGATAGATTGGCTATCTCTTCATCACTTAGTTGTATTTGTTCTGGAGCTTTGATCTATTCTTTCATTTGGGCCATTTTTTTTTTCTTTTTTGTCTCTGTATGCCTGTTACATAGTAAGAGGCAGAGCCTTAGGTGTTCACCAGGGCAGGCCAACCCACTTTCTTGCTCCTGAGTTGTTCCTCTCAGTTTATCTGCACGTGAATATGGGACCACCTGGTCTACAATCCCCTGCCTCACCTGGTCATCCAGCTGCTGCCTTGCTTCGAGTCCTCTCTGCCCAGCTGCCCATCTCCACCCCTCCTACCAGTCTGGATGAATGTTTCTTCTTTAACTCCTTGGTTGTCCGACTTCCATATAGTTAATTTTCTGTCCATTTTGGTTGTTTTTTAGTTTTTAAGTTTGTTATTGTCCTTCTTTCGGTTGTGCGAGGAGGCATAGTATGTCTACCTATGTATCCATCTTGGCTGGAAATCTTAGAGAGATTGTTAAGTAAAACATAAAAGGCAGGATATTGTACACAGTATTATATCTTTTGTGTAAGAAAGGGGGACAATAGGAATATATAAGAATATGTATTCTCATTTTCTTATATTTAGACAGGTAAATTTTATAAAGAAAGTGTGGAAAGACAGACAAGAAACTAAGAAGTGAATAAACATGGTTATTTACAGAGGGTGGAGGAAATGGCTGGGGTGAGAGGTACATGTCTCAGCGATCATCTTTTTATATGATTTTGACTCTTGTGAATATGAACATATTAACTGTTCTAAAAATGATCATAAATAAAAGTTATTTTAATTAAAATAGCATACCATTCTATTCTCTCTTGTTGTTTGAAGAATTCAGGGCAGTGGGAAGAAAACCTGCTATGTTGATAACCTTGACACTTGTTTAAAAAAACCCCAGCTGTCAGAGGAGAGAGGGGCCAGAGGGCTGAGTAAAAAAGATGAAGAGATTAAGCAAAAAAAAAAAAAAAAAGCCTTATAGACACAGACAACTGTATGGTGATTACCAGACGGGAAAGGGGGTGGGGAAGGTAGAAGGAAATAAAGGGGGATAAATGGTGATGGAAGGAGACTTGACTTGGGGTGATGAGCACATAATACAATATATGGATGATGTATTATAGAATTGTACACCTGAAGCTTATACAATTTTATTAACCAATGTCACCTCAATAAGTTCAATAAAAATTTTTAAAAACATCGAAACCTGGAACGTACTGATACAATTTCCAAAGCAGTGAAGGTATTCAATAAATACCCGCTTGACTGAATGTCTAGCTTTGTGTGCTCTTTTCATTTGGTGCTATGGTTGCTGTTCAGCCCTCCCTTGCCCAGGCTGCATTGCATCTGGAAGCACAGTTTTATGGATGGGTATTCTGCTCAGCCCACTCAAGTCTAAGCTGATCGGCCAGGCATATAAAAGAATTTCAGGACAAAGAGACTTGTTATAGTAAAGATTTCCTTTTAACCTGCAGGGATCAGGTGGCCTCTCAGAGAAATGACAAAATCTATTTTCTCTTCTTCATACATTCTCACTGTTGACACTCTTTGGTTATAAGAGGGAGTAAGTATGCTCGAGGGGTATTGAGCTGTCATCTTCCCACAGATGTTGGCAGCAGAAATCTGGTAGCTAGGGGGCCAAGTCTCATTTAGTGCTTAGTAGGCAACTCTGGGGCCATACTATGGGGGCAGAGCATAATTCTTCCACTCAGTGAATGAGTGATCTTGGGCACGCACTTGACTTCTTTGCCTCAGTTTCTGTGAAGAGTGATAATGCTATTATATCTCTACATGATTATTATGAGGACTAAAGGAGTTAATCCATGGAAAGGTTTAAACAATGCATGGTATATGTCAAATCCCCAAGTAATGTTAGCACTGAAAGAAATAGCAATGACAATTTTGTTATTACATGACTTTGGGCTAAATAAGAACTTTGACAGGTATGTAAAAGATTGTTGTGCCCTTCTCCCCTATTCCAAACCCATCCGGAGCAATCCCATTAAAGAAGCATTATGCTAAGTGAAATAAGCCAGGTGGTGAAAGACAAATACCATATGATCTCACCTATAAGTGGAGCCTAATCAACAAAACGAATAAGCAAGCAAAATATAACCAGAGACATTAAAATAAAGAACAAACCAACAGTAACCAGAGGGGAGGTGGGAGGGCACAATGGAAGGAAAAGGGGGAAGGGTTTTCAGGAACATGTATAAAGGACACATGGACAAAACCAAAGGAGGTTAGGATCAAGGGTGGGAAGTGGGGATGGCTGGGGTGGCGGGGAGTGGTGGTGGGAAATGGAGACAACTGTACTTGAACAACAATAAAAAATGTGGAAAAAAGAAAAAAAAAAGAAGGATTGAGAAGGTGTTTCTTGACACCAATTTGCACTCATAAAAGATAATATAGTTCTAGTAGCTATTATGTAGCAGGCACTGTGCCCCCAAAAGGATAAATTGGTAAGCCAGGTACTGCTCCCTCTACCCTCACAGACATCAAAGGCTACCAGGAGAGATAGACAAGTAAACAGATGACGCAGTGTAGGGTAGGTGCAATGACAAGGTCAGCTCAGGATGTCAGAGGGTCATAGGCAAGGAATACCTAATTTAAAGTCAAAAAAAGAGGAAAGGCTTCTTAGAGGCGCATTACACAAGTGATAAAACAACTCTCTTCTGGAACAAAAACTGTATAATAGTAGAAATAATGATAATAATTAAAACATATCGATGCCTTTTTAAAATTTTTTTTTAAAATTTCAATTATAGTTAACACACAATATTATACTTGTTTTAGGCGTACAATCATAGTGGTTAGACATTTATATAACTTATGAAGTGATCCCCTGCATAAGTCTGTTATCACCTGGCACTATACATAGTTATTAAAATATTTTTAAAAAGATTTTATTTATTTTATTTTTTAGAGAGAGGGCAAGGGAGGAAAAAACAGAGGGAGAGAACACTGATGTGAGAGAGAAACACTGACTGGTTGCCTCTTGCATGTGCCTCTGTCAGTGACTGGGCCCAAAAGTAGGCATGTGTCCTGACTGGGAATCAACTGGAGACCTTTTACTTTGTGGAAAGATGCCCAACCAACTGAACCACACTGGTCAGGGCTAAAATATTATTGACAATATTCTCTCGGCTATACTTTATATTTCCATAAATATTTAAAAAAATCACAAATAGTATTTTTATTTGTCACCATTAAATGACTGAACTTTAAACAGTTTCTTGGACTGGGGGCTCATATCCATCAGCTCACTCATCTTTAGCTCCCATTTCATCCCTAGTAGCTTTTACAAAACTGCAAACTTCACCGTGAAGTTCCATGAGTTTTCCCAATTTAAGCCAGGACTTCTTCAGCATTTTGACTTTTCTAAAGTCATAGATTGGATATATAGACTGGCAAGCTTTTTCTATGTGTTTTCCAGTGCTATCTGGAATCAATTCATTGACCACTTCCTTTAAGGCATTAGTCTGCACCTCTCAGGTCATGATTTCCATAATCTTCTGGATTTGGAGGACCTGCTGATGTTGAGCATAAAAATTCTTCTGAATCTGATTGTTATGTTTTTTAGTAAGACAAACACAGAATGAAGCAAATAACCATCAGTAGACATCAACTTGAGCTTCAGTCAAACACAGGATGAAGCAAATAACCATCAGTAGATATCAACTTGAGCTTCAGTCATGGTCTGCCATTTTTGACCATGGAGCACATTTTTTCATGGGTAAGGTCCTGCCTTGGAAATTAGTCAGGTAGTTTGTGACTTGAATGTCCTCAATAATTAACTTGCATTTTCTTTTTCTTCCTTTTTTGTAAGTAATTATTTATTTGTTTTTACTTTTTTCATGGAAATTTTTATTTTCTTTTAAAAAATATTTTTATTGTTGTTCAATTACAGTTGTCCCAATTTTTCCCCATTACTCTCCCCTGCCCCCCTCCACATTCAATCCTGCCCCCTCCCCATTGTCTTTGTCTGTGAGTCCTTTACCCATGTTTCTTGACCTGACCCTTCCCCTTCTTTTCCCTTTTATGCCCCTCTGCAACTCTGGGCACTGTTAGTTTGTTCTTTATTTCCATGTCTCTGGTTCTATTTTGCTCACTTGTTTGTTTTGTTGATTATGTTGCAATAATAGGTGAGATCATATGGTATTTGTCTTTCACCACCTGGCTTATTTCTCTTAGCATAATGCTCTCCAGATCCACCCATGCTGTCTCGAAGGGTAGAAGTTCCTTCTTTTTTTCTGCTGCATAGTATTCCATCATATAAATGTACCATGGCTTTTTGATCCACTCATTTATTGATGGGCGCTTAGGCTGTTTCCAGCACTTAGCTATTGTAAATAATGCTGCTATGAACATTGGGATGCATAGGTTCTTTCGAATTGGTGTTTCAGGATTCTTAGGCTATAATATCTGCAGTGGAATTGCTGGATCAAAATGTAGTTCCATTTTTAGTTTTTTTTTGAAGAAATTCCATACTGTTTTCCACAGTGCCTGTGCCAGTCTGCATTCCTACCAACAGTGCATGAGGGTTCCCTTTTCTCATAACCTTGCCAGCACTTGTTGTTTGTTGATTTGTTAATGATGGCTATTGTGACTGGTGTGAAGTGGTATCTCATTGTGGTTTTAATTTGCACCTTTCTGATGGCTAGTGATGCTGAGCATCCTTTCATATATCTCTCGGCCCTTTGTATGTCCTCCTTGGAAAAGTGTCTGTTCAAGTCTTTTGCCCATTTTTTAATTGGATTGTTTGTCTTCCTGGTGTGGAGTTGTGTGAGTCATTTATATATTTTGGAGATCAAACTCTTATCCAAGGTATCATTGGCAAATATATTTTCCCATATGTTTTTTTCCCTTTTCACTTTGTTGATATTTTCTTTAGTCGTGCAGAAGGTTTTATTTTGATGAGGTCCCATTTGCTTATTCTTTCCTTTATATCCCTTGCTCTAGGAGACATATCAGTGAAAATATTGCTGCATGAAATATCTGAGATTTCCCTGACTATATTCTCCTCTAGGACTTTTATGGTGTCATGACTTATATGTAAGTCTTTTATCCACCTTGAATTTATTTTTCTGCATGGTGTGAATTTGTTGTCAAGTTTCATTTTTTTGCATGTAGCTGTCCGGATCTCCCAACACCATTTGTTGAAGAGGTTATTTTTACTCCATTTTATGCTTCTGCCCACTTTGTTGAATATTCATTGATCATAGAGACTTGGGTTTATTTCTGGCTCTCTATTCTTTTCCATTGGTCTATATGTCCATTCTTATGCCAGTACCAGGCTCTTTTGATTGCAGTGACCTTGTAATACTGTTTGGTATCAGATATTGTGATCCCTCCTACTTTGTTCTTCTTTCTCAAAATTGTTGTGGCTATTCAGGGTATGTGGCTATAAATTTTTGAAACATTTGTTCTATATCTGTGAAATATGTCATTGGTATTTTAATAGGGATTGTGTTGAATCTATAAATTGCTTTGGGTAGTGTGGACATTTTTTTTT
>PVKU01014047.1:0-25121 GCA_004027475.1 Anoura caudifer
CCCGCCCTCCCCCCCCACCGTACTAGAGCTACTCAGGACCAAGGCTTTGTCTTAACTTCAGTTCCTGTGCCTAAGAGATGGTACTTGCTGAGTAAAGTGCAACCATTTAATAAAGTGGGATTGAAACATACTCCCTCATTTTCTATAAGATTAATTGATTAATTAGGGGGATCAGGTAGGAAATCTTTTTTTATATTTACTTTTTCAATTTTTTAAAAAAGGTTTTTTTTTTTTTTTTTGTTTAGAGAGAGGGGAAGGGAAGGAGAAAGAGGGGGAGAGAAACATCAGTGTGTGGTTGGTTGCCTCTCATGTGCCTCTCTAACTGGGGACCTGGCCTGCAACCGAGGCATGTGCCCTGACTGGGAATCGAACCAGCGACCCTTAGGTTTGCAAGCTGGTGGTTAATCCACTGAGCCACACCAGCCAGGGCTAACTTTTAAATTTTTATTGCTTAATTGAAGTAACATTGAAAGTAATTTTACTCTTTTTGGTTATGAACATAACATAAGGTCATTGTTAAACATGAAGCATTTTTATGCCTATTAAAAGCTCCCCCAGAGAGCCCTGACTAGTGTGGCTCAGCGGGCTGGGCTTTGTTCTGCAAACCAAAGGGTCGTTAGTTTGATTACTTGCCTGCTGGCTAGGTCCCTGTTGGTGGTGTTGAAGAAGCCAATTGATGTTCCTGTCATGCATCTGTTTTTCTTCCTGTCTTTCTCCCTTCCCTGCTCTCTACAAATAAATAAATTCTTAAAAATGTCTGCCCCGAAGGATATAACATTTTTCATAATTCCTTATGAAATATAAGCTCAACTGAACATTTCATGTGATTCATGATAGAAATTTCACAAGGTTGGTAGCAATAGGGAAGAAGATAATCTTTGTGATTTTGGTGAAGTTTTTGCTGATTCTTGCTATAATAGTAACCTGCTTTTTGTATGTGGTGGGGGAAAATAGGTTTAGAGTTGTTTGTATGGAAGTTAATACAATAATTAATAAATGATACAGGAATAAACTCTTGCTTACTCACAACTGTAAACCTACTTTTGTTCCACTCTAGTTTGTTAGTCAGCAGTCTGTGTATAATGAACCTGTTAAGTCATTAGCAAGTTGGTCCCTGACTGTTCACTTTCACCACAGTTCATGTTATATGCAAATATACAGTAACATTTATATATTGAGAAATTATTCTCCTAATGACCAACCTAGATCTATTACTGTGAAAACTGAGCCTGAATTTCATTCACTTTTCCCAGTGAAGTTGTTGGTTCTGATCTACTTTAGGTTTTGTTAGAAGAGGGGGAATTATAATAAGCAAGTCATTGTGGACTGTTTTTCTTTTAAAATTTTATTTATTTTTAGAGAGGGGGAAGGGAGGGAGAAAGAGAGGGAGAGAAACATGGATATGCAAGAGATGCATAGATTGGTTGCCTCTCACACAGAGCCCCAGCTGAGGGCCTGGCCCCCAGCTAAGGGCGCAGGTGTGCCCTGACTGGGTATTGAACCGGTGACCTTTTGGTTCCCAGGCTGGCACTCAAACCCATTGAATCACACCAGCCAGGGTGAAATGTTTTCTTGATTAGCACATTTTGTGCTGGAGTTTAATAGGTGGGAGTAGTGAACAAAGAGTACGGGAAGCCAGGTTCATCTCTGTCCCTACAATATTCCTTCCTGCAGCAGCTTCCAAAAAGAGGAGTGGAAGGGGATGCTTATGCTGGCAATGGTGGTACATACACCAAGGGGATTCAAGCACTGGGAGAGGCAGTGCCTCTGTCATAGAAGCTCCCATGGTTCTCTCAGAAGAAATCAGCAGTGATTCTGGGTCTTCTCTGCAGCTTTTGGGATGGATGCTGAGTCTTGTTTGGCAGACTCTGCTGCCTAGGCACATTCTCATAAATGCAACGGACTGCTGCCTTCCCTCTGGCCCTGGGATTGCTCATGGAGACATCTTGAAGTGAGGCCAGCTCACTGATATTTCACTGAGTGGGATGGGACCCTAATTCCTGCTTCCTCATTTCTTAGACCCACTTTGAATAGCAGTATGTCTGTGTAGCACTCATTGTAAAAATAATTTATAAATTACAAAATATGCAGAATGAAGTGTAAAACTCCCCTTTTACTCTTATAACTTCAGATGACCACCCTCTCCAGAGGGTGACTACTATCTACAATTTGGGATCCATTAGTTCAGTCCTTATCCTTTTATCCTTTGATGGCAATCTTGTCAAGATATTAAAAACAGTTGTCCCTTTAAATTTTAATTGAAAACTTAAAACTTATATTTTAGGCTTCATCATGTCTCCTTGTTAATTCCCTGCCTACTGCACATCTCTGTCTCAGTCAACCTTTCTCCACCTTGCTCTTTGTGTTTTAGTTTCACTGACCTTTGTATTTCTCAGACAAATCCAAAGCTGTTCCTACTTGAGGGCCATTTGATTATATTTCCCGTCTATTTTGGTTACTCTTCTGTTGAATCTATGTGGGTGACTCCTTCCTGTAATTTCAACTCTTAACCTAAATTTACTTCAGAGAGCTTTCACTATTCACTGTTTTAAAGTAGTCAGCCAGGGTTTTCTTATTGTATTAGTCTATTTTCATTTTCTCTATAGAAGGTGATATTTTTCATGTGATTGTTTAAAAAATTGTTGTTTATTGCCTGATTCCTGTCAGATTTAGGGATATTGTCTTTTTTATTTCTATGTCCCAGTGCTTGACATACTGTATTTTTCAGACTATAAGATGCACCCTACCTCCAATTTGGGAGGAGTAATGGTTGTTAATGCTGCTGTTGAGTTCTGTTTACATTTACATTGGTGAAATATTATGTTATTTATGTCATTAAATATTTTACCACATTTTTTGCTCCAAAACCTTTTTTCCTATTTTCCTCTAAAACCTAGGTGCGTCTTATGGTCTGAAAAATATGGTATATAGGGTGGAGAAAGGTAGATTTTCAGTGCCCTAGCTCGGTGGTTCAGTTGGTTGGAGCATTGTCCCATATACCAAAAAGCTGTGGATTCAATCTCTGGTCGGGTTAGATATCTAGGTTGTGGGTTCAATCCCTGGTTGTGGCATATATACACATCAATGTTTCTCTATCACATCAGTGCCCCACCTTTCTTCCTCTCTCCGTAAAATCGATGAATGTATCCTTGGGTAAGGATTTAAAAAAAAGTAGTTTTATAGTTGTGACTGTGCAAAACACAGAGTTTATTCTTGTATTATTATTTATTAATTATTGTATTATTTTCCATATGAATAACTGTAAGCCTACTTTTTGCTCCACCCTGGTTTGTTGAATAGATACATTGAGACAAATCAAACCCATCAGGTACAACTTTCTTTAACTTGCTGCCTCCATATTTCTGAATTTGTCTCTCTCTGAACCTGTCCTAACTCCCTTCCTGTTTTAGAGGAAGGGGATGTCCCTTTTTTTAATGGTGCTTAGTGTTCCCAGCTGTGTTGTAGATCCCATTTCCTGTTGTCTTGCCAGAGACCTCAGCTTTTCATTTATTTTTTTTCTCTTTTGGTTCTTTCTCTATGTAAAACATGTTCCATTTTCTCTGAAAATAAAAACCTTCAATCATATACCTCTTATAGTCTTTATTGGATTCTGATCTTTTAAGTTCAGTGTCAGTCTCCCCTACTTTATTCCATGGAATGACCTAGGAACCTGCCATTTTTAATATTTTTTGTATGTGTGTATATATATATATATATATATATATATATATATATATAGCCTGTAAAAAAGTTTTGAATTATAAACAGTGGACTTACAAATGAGGTTTTGGAATGTAACACTTATACATTGGGGACAGTCTGTATTTGTCTTATTATTATTGGTTCTTGGCTCTATAGTGCTTAGAATATAATTGTCTTCTGAGGTAGAGTCTTTTTCTTGGCTATGTCATTTCCGTTTGGCTTGAGCACTTCCTTTAAAGCACTTGAAATATTCATATGTCAAATATTTTTGTTGATTTAGCTTGTAGTTATTTGCTAGACTTATATGTAGAGCTGTTTTCAAAAGTTTAGGAAGTGGTGTACAGAGAACAAAATTAAAATAGCTTTAAACATTTAGTATTGGCTCACTCATCATTTGAAGAGTCATTGATGAGTGGTCATTAAACTGGAATTTTGTAGTTGCTATATGGACCTGATGATTCCATTTCTGGGGGATCTATCCTAAGGAAATAATCTGATATATAGAAGAATAAAATACCCATAAATGTTCAGTGTGGTGAACACTTGAAAACAATATAAATGTTAAAGTGAGGGCAGTGGTTAAGATATAGTGTCATCATAGATTAGAATCATTTAGACATCTCAAAAGGTTTATGAGAGGGGAGATCCCCGAAAACCTAGAATTTATTTATAACTCCCCAAAATCCAGAATTTATTTATAAAGAATTGTGTATTCTTACATGTTTAAACTTTAGTTACCTTCAAAGTACTCTTCATTTGATGCGATACACCTATGAGATGTTTTTGTCACTGCACAGAACAGTTTTTGAATTCATTGATTTTTTGTCGTTTTTTTGTTTCACTTCTTCCACATCTGCAAAATGTTTCCCTTTGAGGACTTTTTTCATCCACGGAAACAAAAGTCACTTGTGGCGAGATTGGGTAAATAGGACAGGTGGGGCACATGGGGTAGGTGGGGGGTCATGACAGTTTTGGTCAAAACTGTTGAACACTCAGCACAGTGTGGGCAGGTGCGGTTGTAAATCACCCATCATGAAATGGGCAAACACGTTGAAAGAGTCTTCATAGAATCATGGATATGGAGAGTGTTTTAATGGTTGCCAGGTGGGAGCGGGTGTGGGGGAGAATGGGTGAAGTGGTGGTGAGGGGATTAAGAAGTACAAATAGGTAGTTACAGAATAGTCATGGGGATATACAGTACAGTATTGGAAATGGAGTAGCCAAAGGAGTTATATGCATGACCCATGGACATGAACAGTGATATGGGGATTGCCTCAGAAGATGGGGGGTGCTAGGTGGAGTGGGGCAAAGGAGGAAAAATTGGGATAACAGTAATAGCATAGTTAATAAAATATAAATTAAAGAAAAGTCTTCAAAAAAATTCATTGAAGGTGAGTGCAGCCTCTCACAAAGTCAGCTATTACACTGATACAAATGGGTTCCTAGAACACTCATCTAGTGGGGTAAGTCTGTACTACAAGGGGCTTGCCTGCCAAAGATAATTCCAGTTGTTTTGGGGTCCCTCCTTGTAATGAGTTTTTGGTGACACAAAAATAATAGGTATTTTAAAATATGAAGCAATTAGTAAGATGTTAGATTAAGTTGTTGCAAATTAAATATGCTGCTGACAACTAGAAAAGCTAGAAAATGTTGAAGAGCTATAAAGGCAGTGAGGAATTATGAGGCCACGTTCAGGAAGATAAGGAAAGCTCTGAGAGGTAAGCTTGATGTTTGAGGCTGCCATGCCCTTGAGGTCATTGCTGATTCTGGCAGTGGCAGCTGAGAGGCTAAGTAGTTTTCAGAAAACTTATGTCAAGGACAAAAAATTGGAATTGGAGCCTGTCAAAGTGGAGGGCCCCAGGAAGCATGCTAGGGTTTTTTTTGTTTTTGTTTTTTTTTGTTTTTTTTTTTGGTAGAAGTGTGGAGGGTGGGAGAGAGAGAGAAAAAAAGAGAGACACTGATTTGTTGTTCCATTCATTTATGCATTCATTGGTTGCTTCTTGTATGTGCCCTGACTGGAGATTGAACCTGCAACCTTGGAATATCTGGATGACTCTAATAAACTGAGCTACATGGCCAGGGCTGAAACACTCTAGGTTTTGGGGTTGGTTTCCTGAGGTTCTAAATTGTAGGAGTAAAGGTAAAACAGAAGTAAACCAGTTTTTTTAAGGACTGACGCCCATCTTTTAAATCTTTTCAGTTCTGGATTAGATTAAGATGATCTGGGATTCCTAGTGTCTGTAGCCTACCTGATTGCTACAACAAAAAGTAAATTCTTTATGAATAGCATCATCCATGGCCTCAATTGTCTCTATACTTTTTTGTATATAATGTTCAGCATTCATTACAAAATTGCCCTGGTTGGTGTGACTCAGTGGACTGAGTGCTGACCTGCAAAGGGTCGCCAGTTTGATTCCTAGTTAGGGCACATGCCTGGGCTATGGGCCAGGTCCTCAGTGGGGGGGTGTGTGAGAGGCAACAACCACACACTGATGTTTCTCACCCTCTCTTTCTCACTCCTTTACCCTCTAAAAATAAATAAATAATTAATTTAAAACAAAACATCCTAGGCATAGAAAAGGACAAAATGCAATTGAAAACCAAGAGATAAGATTGATACTAGAAACATACCTATGGAGGTACAGATATTTGAGTCATCATCATGGACTAAAGGTATATTTATGATTAATGTGTTAGAAGAATTAAAAATGAAATTGATTATTTTGACAGAGACTTGAAATGATAGAGGGTGAAGTAGAAATTCAAGAACTGATTCTTAAGATAGTGGATGGGTTTACTAACAACATAGATATAGCTGAAGAGAGAAATGCTGAAATGGAAGATAAATCAGAAAAAAAAATCCAGACTGAAGCAATGAGAGACAGAAAGATGGAGAATATAAAAAAGAATGCAAGAGATACATGGAATATGGTGAAAAGGTCTTAGGTAAGTAATTGAAGTTCTAGCATGGGTGTCCAACCCATGGTCTGTGGGCTGCATTGTGGCCCAGAATGGCTACAAATGCAGCCCAACACAAAATCATAGATTTACTTAAAACCTCTTTTTTGGCCCTGGCTGGTGTAGCTCAGTGGATTGAGTACGGGCCTGTGAACCAAAGGATCGCGGTTTGATTCCCAGTCAGGGCACATGCCTGGGTTGCAGGCTAGTTCCCGGCAAGGGGCGCACGAAAGGCAACCATACATTGATATTTCTTTCCCTCTCTCCCTCTCTCCTTCCCTTCCCCTCTAAAGATAAATAAATAAAATGTTAAAAAAAACAAACAAACAAGACCTCTTTTTTGCTCATCAGTTTTTGTTAGTGTTTGTATATTTAATGTGTGGCCCAAGACAACTCTTCTTCCAGTGTCATACAGAGACTCCAAAAGGTTGGACACCCCTGTAAGGAAGAGGAAAAAGAGAATGGAGCAGAAATATTTTTGGTGAGAAATTGGCTGGTAATTTCCCCAAACTGATGAAAACAATGAAGTTGTAAATAAAAGAAGCTGTATAAACACCAGGAAAAATACAAGTAAAGTGCATCCAGATACATCATAGTAAAACTGCTGAAAACCTGAGCCAAAGAAAATCTGAAAAGCAACCAGAGTATAAAAGATATTTTACCTTCAAAGGAGCAGTGAGACTGACAGCGTGCCTTCAGCAGTGACAGTGGCATGGAGAAGACATGAAATAGCAGCCATAAAATGATGATGGAAGATAACTGTCAATCTTTATCTAGTGAAAATAGCCTTTAACAGTGGACCCTTTCTGCATTCCCCAGAGAGGGGCCCATATGCCATTGTTCTTGGTTCCCACATAATTTAAAGGGAAACTTTCATAGTGTCCAGAGCTCTTGATGTCCTGCAAATGAAGGAGGAGGATGTCCTCAAATTCCTTGCAGCAAGAACCCACTTAGGTGACACCAACCTTAAGTGCCAAATAGAACAGTACATCTACAAAAGGAAAAGGGATGGCATCTACATCATAAATCTTTATTTTTAATTTTTTAATTTTTATTTTTAATTATAGAGAGAGGGGATGAGAGGGAGAAAGAGAGGGAGAAAAACATCAGTTGGTTGCTTTCTGTGAGCACACCAACCAGGGACCAAATCTACAACCCAAGCATGTGCCCTGACCAGGAATGAAACCAGTGACGCTTTGGTTTGCAGGATGGTGCCCAACCAACTGAGCCCCGCTGGCCAGGGCTACATCATACATCTTGAAGAGAACCTGGGAGAAGCTTCTGCTAGCAGCTTGTACCATTACTGCCATTGAAAACCTTGATGATGTTAGTGTCATATGATTTAGGAATACTGGCCAGTGAGCTGTGTTGAAGTTTGTTGCCGCCCCTAAGGCCCCTCCTGTTGCTGGCCACTTCATTCCTGGAACCTTCTCTAAATAGATCCAGGCAGCTGTCTGGGAGCTGAGACTTCTGGTGGTTATTGATCCCAGGGCTGACCATGAGCCTCTCACAAAAGTGTCTTATGTTAACCTGCCTACAATTGCTCTGTGTAACACAGGCTCTTTCTCTGCGCTCTGTGGACATTACCTTCCCTTACGGCAACAAGGTGGCTTGCTCTGGCCATTCAGTGGGTAGGAACAACCACTGAGTTGTCTTAAGCTATTCTTCCATAAACTCTTCAACAGAATGGAAATAAGGTCAGTGGAAAATAAACAGCTAAAAAAAGTGGGTACAAAATAAAGATGCTTTCAGACAAACAAAAACTAAGAATTTGTAGCCAGTTAGACCTATCGTAAAGGAAACAAAGGATGTTTTTTAGACTGAAGGAAAATTATTTTAGATGCAATGGAAAGCATTGGAAAGGGCAGTTATGTGGGTACATATGAATGAATAGTGGTTATATAAAATAATAGTAGTAATAGTAATAATGGCTTGTAGACTTTGTAAGATATATGTGATGATAAGTGTATGATAGAAATAGCATATGACCTGAAAAGAGAGTAAATGGAGTTAGTGTTCTAAGTTTCTTGCATTGTCTGGGAAGTGGTAAAAGTACTAATTATGTAAGATTTTATGAGTTAGAGATGCATGTTATAATCACTAAGGTAATCACTAAAAGAGTAGTAAATGAATATATATTTGATAAGCTAATTGGGAAAACAAAAATTTCTTAAACCAGAAGAGGGAAGAAAGGGAGCTAAAGCAATATGGAATAGAAGAGATCCATAGAAAACAGTAGATCATTTTATTACTTGTGATAGAATAGGTATTTACTAGGTGAACCATATGAAATTGCCAGTATTTGATTTATAATAATAGTGACTTCAAAATATAAGTGTAAGTAGATCAAATTGCTTAAAACCATAGATTGTCAGAATGGGTTAAAAGGGACCAACTATATTTTGCATACAAAGAGTCACACATTAAGTGTAAGAAGACAAAAATTTGAAAGTGGAAAATGGAAAAAGATATACCATGCAAACACCAGTCTAAGAAATCTGGTTTAAGTTATACAAGGTAAAATGAAAGTTAAGGCAAGTATTGTTATGAGAGATGAAGAGGGGTATTCCAGTGATTAAAAAGTTCATTTTACCAAGAAGAAAGTAAAGAGAATGTTCAAGAATATACAGTATTATCATTGCATTGATATATATATATTTTTTTAGTTTAATGTAACTTAATAGTAAACTTACAGGAACAGCATAGAAGACAGACATTAAGAACATACTTGCATGTAGGACAACTCAGTTAGAAAAGTATAGTGAATGGATGGAATCTATGATAAAAATGCTACAAGCACCATTTAAATGCTTTCAATAGGAAATGAACTAGTTTTAAAAAAATCCAAATTCTGGCATTTTCCGGAAAAATTTCACAGGTTTATTTATATTGTTATAAAGTTGAACTGCTTGAAACTTGTTCACTGAAACATCTTGACTTGCATTAATGCTTTATATCCCCACATTTATATTTAAAAATTCACATACAAATGAAAATGGAAAAACTGCCAATACCTGATTTCTGTCCCCTGTTTTCCACTTGCAAAAGGTACTTAGGTACCTTTTGACCCTATGGAAAAACAACATGTAACGTTTAGAACTACCAATAACAGGAAGATAATTTTTTTTTTTTTTTAAGAATGAAATGCTTCCATCCTAGTGGATTCTTAAGCATATTCTCCACGTATGCTGTATGCTAGCTGGATGTCCTTGGCATAATTGTTACGTGTTCGGCATGGATAGCACATAGGTTGGTTTCTTGAAACAGGCCAACCTGATAGGCGCCCCTGCCTCCTGCAAAGCACCAATAGCTGCACTCTGGAAGTGCAGATCTGTTTTGAAGTCCTGAGCATTTTCTTGTACCAAGTGTTGAAAGGGAAGTTTGTGAATCAGAAGTTCAGTGGACTTCTGATGACATCTAATTTCACCAAGTGCCATAGTATCAGGCCTGTAACGATGAAGTTTCTTCACCCCTCTAGTAGAGGGCGCACTCTTGCCAGCGGCTTTGGTTGCCCTTTGTTTCCTTGGTGCTTTTCTGCCGGTAGATTTGGTGGCAGTCTGCTTTGTATGAGCTTTGGTATAGAGACCTCTTTACTTACCCTCTTTCTCCTTCGGCTGGAGGAAGCCCTGGCATTAGAGAATAAAGGTGGCAGTGAGCATGGATTAATAATTTTAAAATGAATAGATACATTGTGGTTCAACAATCCTTCTTATGAGTTATAATAACTTTAAAATATTAGTATTGTCAAACTAATCAGTCTTTGCATTTATAATTAGTTCCTTTCATGGCTTTAGAAATCCTCTCTCAGATCATAAAAATTCAAATAGTTTCCTATTTTTAAAAAAAAACTTAAAAATTTTTCTTCTCACAGTGAGATCCTTAATTTGCCTGAAATTTATTTTCATGTAATGTGTGAGGGACCTAATTTTTTTTTTTCTTTGTACAGACAACCAATTTTCCAGTAGTTTTTCTCTTGAATTCAGATTTGTTATTCAACTTCTGATACTGAATTTCCCATACATGTGTGAGACTGTGGGTTCTCTTCTGTTCCATTTTGCCATTTACTGTCAAGGTCAACATTACACTATTTTAGTATGTGTTGATAACTCATTAAGGTCATCAAAATTACAAGGACGATGGTGAGTACCATCGACCTTGTGATTTTTTCAAAGTAGGCTTGGCTGGTTTTGATTCTTTTTTCTTCCATGTTTTGCTATTAATTTGATAAGTTCTGTGATAAAGTTTATTGGAATTTTAATATGAATTGGACTGAATTTATAAACTACTTGGAGTAGAAATACATTTTTAGATGAGTCATTGTATTCTTTTTTTAAAATATATTTTATTGAGTATACTATTACAGTTATCCCCCTTTATTCCCCTCCACCCTGCACACCCCCTCCCACCCACATTCCCCTACTTTAGTTCATGTCCATGGGTGGTACATACAAGTTCTTTGGTTTCTCCATCTCCTGTACCATTCTTAACCTCCTCCTCTCTATCTTCTAACTACCATTTATGCTGCTTATTCTCTGCACCTTTTCTCCCTCTCTCCCCCTCCCATTCCCCTGCTGATAACTCTCCATGTGATCTCCACTTCTGTGATTCTGTTCCTGTTCTAGTTTGCTTAGTTGGTTTTTGTTTTTGTTTTAGGTTCGGTTGTTAATGACTGAGTTTGTTGCCATTTTACTCTTCATATTTTTTTATCTTCTTTTTCTTAGATAAATCCCTTTAACATTTCATATAATAAAGGCTTGGTGATGATGAACTCCTTGAACTTGACCTTATCTGGGAAGCACTTTATCTGCCCTTCCATTCTAAATGATAGCTTTGCTGGATAGAGTCATCTTGGATGTAGGTCCTTGCCTTTCATGACTTTGAATACTTCTTTCCAGCCCCTTCTTGCCTGTAAGGTTTCTTTTGAGAAATCAGCTGATAGTCTAATGGGCACTCCTTTGTAGGTAACTGTCTCCTTTTCTCTTGCTGCTTTTAAGATTCTCTCCTTCTCTCTGCCCAGGCTGTCTGTTTCTGCCCCTCCTTCTGTTCTGTATGAATGTTTTTTTAACTCCTTGGTTGTCGGATTTTCATACACTTCGATTTTCTGGCAGTTCTGGTTATTTTTTGTTTTTAATTTGTTGGTGGTGCTTTGGGTTGTGGGAGGAGGCACAGGGTATCTACCTACACCTCCATCTTGGCTGGAAGTCTGCAGCCACCATCTTGACTGGAAGCCAGGTTAATGCTTTTTTATGCTCTTATTTAAGAAATTTTTCTCTATTGTGAAAGATAATTTTCTCATTACATTTTAAGGCTTTATAGATCTGCCTTTCACATTTAGATCTCTAACCCACCTAGCATTTTCTTTTGTTTTTTTGGTATAGAGTAAGTTGAGAGTTTAGTTTGGTGTGCTTTTTCCCCTAGATGTATCCTCAATTGTTCCACTGCTGTTTTTGGAAAAGACCATTCCTTTATGATTTGTCAAGGGTCCATATATATTTGGATCTGGTTCTAGGCATTTTTTCTCCAGTAATTTACGTCTTTTTTTAAATACAGAAGAATCTATGTAAATGGAAGGTACAAAGATGGAATAAATGCAGAATATCAGTCATTATAACAAATACAAAATTGACCAAACTCACAGGTAAAACACAAAGATAGTTACATTGGATTAAAAAAAAATCTAACTATATGTTCTTTAGTTTTTATAAAATTTTATTTATTTTTAGAGAGGGAAAGGGAGGGAGGGAATAAGGGAGGGAGAGAAACATCAGTGTGTGGTTCCATCTCATGTGCCCTCTGCCAGGGACCCAGTCCGCAACCCAGGCTTGTGCCCTGACTGGGAATCAAACCAGTGACTCTTTGTTTCACAGGCCGGCGCCCAGTGCACTGAGTCACAGCAGCTAGGGCTAGCTCTATGTTCTTTAAAACAGACCCATTTAAAATGCAAGAACTCAGCCCTGGCCAGTGTGGCTCAGTGGATTGAGCACTTGCCTAAGAACCCAACCAGTTTGATCCCCCAGTAGGACACATGCCTGGGTTGCGGGCCAGTTCCTGGTTTGGGGTGTGTGAGAGGCAGCCCATTGATGTTTTTCTTGCACATTGATGTTAATCTCCCTCACTTTCTCCATCCCTTTCCTTCTTTTCTAAAAACAAACAAATAAATAAAATCTTTAAAAAATAAAATGTAAGAACTCAGAAAAGTTGAAGTAAAAGCATTTCAGGAGAATTTTCTGGCATTCCTGCATTTATGTGAGAAGGAAAGGTATCTCAGTCCAACTCTGTGGTTTTCTGGGTTTAGGGTCTCTCTGCTTCTGTCCCCTCACGATTGTTAAAAGTCCATGCCCCCATCACCGAGATGTAGCTCCTAGGGCAGACATGTACTTTGTTTCTGCCTTTGAGAATTTTCTTATTCTTTTGTGGAGTGAGCCATGCATTTAAAAGGAACTTGTTGCCCTAACTGGTGTTGTTCAGTGGGTTGGCTGTTGTACCACAAATGCAAAGGTCGCTGGTTGGTTCTTGGTCAGGACACACGCCTGAGTTGCAGGCCAGGTTACCAGTTGGCAGCATGCGAGAGGTGACCCATCAATATTTCTCTCACACATTGATGTTTCTGTCCCTCTCTTTCTCCCTTCCTTCAACTCTCTATAAAAAAATAAATTAAATCTTTAAAATGAACTTGCTGTATTTCATCTTGTATTTTTAGGCATTTGTGTGGATGTCTCCCTACCTCATGCCTTCCTTCCTCAATTGTTTAGTCTATTATGTGTTATTTGAATCATTAGTCACCCGTATCATTTAAAGAACTCACCCTGTAAGGGGACCACTAAAAACATAAAATGATTGCCTGTTAGCAGAGAAGGTATAGATAATTTCTTTCTTAAAATATATTTTATTGATTACATTATTACAGTCATCCTGATTTTTCCCCTTTGCACCCCTCCACCTGGTACCCCCCCATTTCCTCTGGCAGTTTCCCCACCCCTTAGTTCATGGCCATGGGTCACACATATAAGTTCTTTGGCTACTTCGTATCCTATACTGTCCTAAACATCCCTGTTTTTTCTGTACTTACCAACTTGTAGTGCTTAATCCCTACACCTTTTCCTGCATTCTCCCCCTTTCCCCTCCCAACTGATAACTCTCCAAATGATTTCCTTTTTCTGTTCTCCTTGTATGCTTTGTTTTTTTTTTAGATTGAATTGTTGATAGTTGTGAATTTATTGCCATTTTAATGTTCATAGTTTTGATCATCTTATTAAATAAATCCCTTTAACATTTCATGTAACAAGGGCTTGGTGATGATGAACTCCTTGAATTTGATCTTATCTGAGGAGCACTTTATTTGCCCTTCCATTCTAAACGATGGCTTTGCTGGATAGAGTAATCTAGGTTGTAGGTCCTTGCTTTTCATTACTTTGAATACTTCTTGGCAGTCCCTGCAAAAATTCTTTTGAGAAATCAGCTGACAGTCTTATGGGAACTCCTTTGTAGGTGACTCTCTGCTTTTCTCTTGCTGCTTTGAAGATTCTCTCTTTATCTTTAACCTTTGGCATTTTAATTATGATGTGTCTTGATGTGGTCCTTTTTGCGTCCATCTTGTATGGGTCTCTGTATGCTTCCTGGAGTTGTATGTCTATTTTCTTTACCAAATAGAGACGTTTTCTTTCGTTATTTTTTCAGATACATTTCCAATTTCTGGATCTTTCTCTTCTCCTGGCACCCCTATGATGCAAATGTTAGATCGCTTGAAGTTCTTCCAGAGGCTGCTTACACTACCCTCACTTTTTGAATTCTTTTTTCTTCTTGCCATTCTGTGTGAATGCTTTTTTCTTCTTTATGTTCCAAATCATTGATTTGATTCTCAGTTTCATCCACTCCACTGTTGATTCCCTATAAATTTTTCTTTATTTCACTTAGTGTAACCTTCATTTCTTCATGGGTCTTTTTTTATGCTGTTGAAGTACCCAATGAGTTCCTGAGCATCCTCATAACCAGTGTTTTGAACTCTGCATCTGATAGATTGCTTATCTCCATTTTGTTTAGTTCTTTTTCTGGAGTTTTGTTCTGTTCTTTCGTTTGGGCCATGTTTCTTTGTATCCTCATTTTGTCAGCCTCCCTGTGTTTGTTTCTATGTATTAGATAGAGCTGCTTTGACTCCCTATCTTGGTAGCATGGCCTATTGTAGAAAAGTGCATCCGTAAGTTAGATTGGGTGCGGTCTTAGGTATTTGCCAGGGTGGGAAAACCCGTGGGGCAACCCATGTAAACCAGGTTGATGGAGTCTCAGATATGTTGTTGCCACTGTGTGGCTCTGTGTGGGAAGGGCTCAGAAAAGGGACAATGGCTGCTGGCTGGCCTCTGGAGTGTTGTCTGGGAGGAAGCTGTCCCCCAACACTTGCTCTGATACCAGACACTTCAGTTTCTCCCCATTTGCCACTGGTGCCCTTCCAGCTGCTGTCCTGGTGTTGGTGTCCAGAGGGAGTGAGTCTGTGTAAGTTCTAAGTCTGTTACAGGCCTTTTAAGAGGAAACGCCTGAAAACCCTGCAGTTTCTTTCTCCATCCCAACCCCCACTGGATTTTACAGCCAGAAGATATGGGGACTTATCTTCCTGGTACTGGAACCTTGGGCTGGGTACTCTGGTGTGGGTGTGGGATCCTTCACTCCCAAAGTATCCTGTCTGATTTTTATCCACCATGCATGGGTGTGGGACTGCCTATTCCCCATTTCCACATCTGCCCCTCCTACCCATTTGGATGAATGTCGTTTCTTTAATTCCTTGTTTGTCAGACTTCCATACAGCCCAACTTTCTGATCATTCTATTTGACAGTTGTTTTGTAGTTCAGTTGCAATTTTTGCTGTGGTTGTGTTAGAAGGTGAGTCACGTTTACCTATGCCTCCTCCTTGACTGAAAGTTGATCATGTCTTATATTCTTACCCATTTTTCACTTTTCTACAAAAGTACGTTTTATAACTTTTTAAACTTAAGGAAATTGTCCTTAAGTTTCCAAGTAATAGTCCTTCTTTTCCATTTGTTTCAGGTGGTGCGGTTGTGTCAGAACCCAAAGCTGGCGTTAAAGAATAGCCCACCTTATATCTTAGACCTGCTGCCAGATACCTACCAGCATCTTCGTACTATCTTGTCAAGATACGAGGGGAAGATGGAGACACTTGGAGAAAATGAGTATTTTAGGGTGTTCATGGAGAATTTGATGAAGAAAACTAAGCAGACCATAAGCCTCTTCAAGGAGGGGAAAGAAAGAATGTATGAGGAAAATTCTCAGCCTAGGTAATGGAGAATACTACACAAATATTTATTCAGGTCTGTGACTGCTCGAATGGGTAACACATAGAAGTAGTTAAGTTGGTTTTAATTTTATGTCAACAATAATGCAAAGTTGACATTTGATTTAAAGTTGTGCTATATGTAAAAGGTTGCCTTGGAGGACATTGTACCATCCCTAACTTCATTAGATTTGTTTACCTATGGATAGTCAGTGACTTAGAGTCAGGAATATGAGTTGGAGGTGGTAGGTCCTTTAGAGACCCTGAAGATCATGAAAATTTGTGGATAGGTGAGAGTTTGAATGAAGGAGCTTGGCAGTAAGCTGTGGTTAGGAGTAAATAATAAGAGGTTAGATTTTGCTAGAGCTGTAGCATATTAGGCAGATTGTAAGTATGGGATAATAGGAAGAAAAATTACCATAAGCCATTAGTTTAGATAACTTTTTAATAAAGCATAGTGAAATGACATTTCTCTTACAGGTAAACTGCCTTTTCAAATAGAATAGATATTGCCAAATGCAATTAATTCAATGAATATTTGAGAGATTACTATGTATTCTTTTGTATTTTTTAAATGCTAAAAACTATTGGTTATCCTATGTTATTAGTTTGGTTGTAAGTGACATACTAAGAAATAGGTTGATTGTATACATAGGTATAGTTGTATTTGGTTTTATCCAGTTGGAAATAAATATTAACTCGTCTAAAGTAAGTAAAAAATGTAAATACTACTATAACTTTTTAGGGAATAAGTTACTCTCGAGGAGTGATTGTAACTTTTAGTTTATATGAAAATGAACTTCATTCTTTTTAATTATTTCAATTTCTTGACTTTTGTTAAAACCTTGACTATATGGGCCTTAGCTAATTAGTCATTTGTATTATTGAGTTTTAAAAAAATAATTTTACTTTATTAGGTACTAGAACTTTGAAAATTATTTGCCATCTATAATGAACTTGGTTCTGTTTAAATCCCAGGAGGTGAAAAGAAGAGTTAAGCAATCAATTATGATGAAATGTGATAAATGCTTTAATAGAGATATGTACAAAATGCTGTGAGAACACAGTTTTTCTTAGTGGCATTAGGGAAAGTCACACAGGGAGAGAGTTATCTGAGCTAGATTTTGAAAGGTAGGAATTTTATAGGCAGAATAGTGAAGAAATGGCCTTTAACAAAGTGGCATGAAAAGCAGGCTCCATATGTTTAGGGAACATGTGCAGTCTGGTTTGGCTAGAATGGGGGGAAAGAGATAAGCCAGAAATACAGATTGGAGTGAGACCGTAAAGAGTTGTTTTTTGACCTCTATACCTTCTCCTATAGATAACAGGCTGCCTTGAATAGTGTTTTCTAAAGAGCATTTTTATAATGAAATAAAAATTACATGCCTTCTGGTCTTAGAGCATACTGAACATTGTTTAACATTTTTTTCCTGACTGATAGTTTATCACTTAGAGGAAGTATAGTGTACTGGTTAAGGTGATGGACTCGGAAACCTCTTGTCTGCGTTTGAATCCTAACTTTTCCACTTACTTAGCTATGTGATCCCTCATTTTCCTCATCTCTAAAATGAAATAATAATAGTACTTTCTTTGTAGGATTGTTGGGAATTATTAAATGAATAACTAAATGTTTAGTACTTAGAACTAAGTAATAAACACATTGAAAGTGACAAATGGGTTAGCTTTTATTATCTTAATCGTTGTCATTATTTTCATTACTATAAACATAGATTATTGTATCTAGCTGTATATCAGTGATACTGCCAGGAACCATTGAAGGCCGAGTTGCTCTTACTAAATGTCTGTACTATGCTTGTAAGTTCTTTTGCCTTTCTTAAAATCTTACTGTCGGTATGCTTGTCTGTATCGGTTTTATGTCCTTTAATATACAATCGGTTTTGAATACATACAATCAGATTCATACAAATTATATGTAAAGTGAGAATAAATAAATTTCAGATGAGAATCAGATTTTTTTTAATAAAGGAAAATATATGGCTTTACTGTATGATCTTTTTGATCTGTATTTTGGTTGCTCTTACAGGTTATTTTTCTTGTTCAGTTTTTGAAGTTGAAATATAGTTCACATACCATAAAATTTATTGCTTTAAAGTATACAGTGCATTAGCTTTTAGTGTGTTGACAAAGTAGTGCAACCATCAGCACTGTGTAATTCCAGAATATTTTCATCATTCCAAAAAGAAACCCTGTGCTCATTAGCAGTCAGTCCCCATTCCCTACTCTTGTCCGCTGCGAAGCACTTGGAAGTCATTAATATATGCTTCCTGTTTCTTTTGATTTCCTTGTTCTAAAAATTTCATATAAGTAGAGTCATGTAACAGTAGCCTGTTTGGTCTGGCTTATTTCACTTAACACGTTTTTAAAATTCATCCGTATTAGAAATTGCATGATTAGTATTTCATTTCTTTTTATGGCTAAATAATATTTCATTGTATGTGTATAGACCACATTTTGAATACGGGTATTTGAGTATTCTGGATAAGTATACTTTTGAGTATTATGAGTAATACTTTTATGAACATTTGTGTACAGGTTTTGTGTGGCTGTATGTTTTCTGTTCTCTTAGGTACATACCTAAGAGTGGAGTTGCTGAATCATGGTAATTTTATGTTTGCCTTTTTGAGAAACTGTGCAAATTATTTTCCCCAGCAGCTGCAAGGAACGTATGGGGGTTCTAGTTTCTCACAAACACTGTTGTTTATTTTTTCTTTATTATAGCCACCCTGCTAGGTATGAAGTAGGTATCTCATTGTGGTTTGATTTTCATTTTCTTAATGTGAGCATCATTTCATGTGTTTAATTGGCCATTAAATATCTTCTTTGGAGAAATGTCTATTCAAATCCTTTGTCACTTTTTGAATTAGGTTATTTGTCTTTTTATTGTTGAGCTGTAAATGTGCTTTACATATATGGGATACTAGACTCTTATGAGATAAATGATTTTAAAAACTTTACTGCCATTCTGTGGTTCTTCTTTTCACTTTCTTGATACTATCATTTGAAGCACAAAATTTTTGAATTTGATTACGCCCAATATTTTTTCTTTGGTTACTTGTGTTTTTGATGTCATAGCTAAGAAACATTGCCCAAACCAAGGTCAGGAAGATTATACCATGATCATTTTGAAATTGTTTTTTTTTTTTAATACATGGCGTACAGTGATGGTATAACTTCTTTTGTGTGTAGATATCCGGTTATTGGTCTATATGTCTATCCTTATGCCAGTACCATACCATCTTGATTACTGTGTCTTTGTAGTAAAGCTTTGAAATCAAGAAATGTTGAGACCTCCAACTTTATTCTTTTTCAAGATTGTTTTGGCCATTTGAGGTTCCTTGAGATTCTTTATGAATCTTAAGATCAGCTTGTCAATTTCAGCAAAAAAGGGCAGCTAAAATTTTAATAGGAACTGCGTTGGACCTGTAGATCAATTTGGAGAGTATTGCTACCTTAACAACACTGTCTTTCAGTCTAGGAACATGGATGTCCTTCAGTTTATTTAGGTCTTCTTTAACTTCTTTACAGCAACATTTTATAATTTTCAGTGTACAAGTGTTTTGCCTCCTTGGTTAAATTTATTCCTATCTATTTTATTCCTTCTGATGGTATTATAAATGGAATTATTTTCTTAATTTCATGTTTGGATAGTTTGTTGCTGGTGTGTAGAATACAGTTAATTTTTATATATTGATCTTGCATGCTCTGGCTTTGCAGAACTGATTTTTTTGGCTCTAGTAGTTTTGTGGTGGATTCCTTAGGATTTTCTACAAACAGGATCATGTCATGTGCAAATAGAAATAGTTTTACTTCCTCCTTTTCTTTGTGGATACATTTATTTCCTTCTCCTGCCTAAGTGTTCTGGCTAGAATCTCATATGTTGAATAGAACTTGTGTTGAACAGCAGTGGTGAGAGCAGTCATTCTTGTCTTGTTCCTGGTATCAGAGGAAAGCTTTTAGTCTTTTACCATTGAGTGTGATGTTAGCTGTGAAATCTGTATAGATATCCTTCACCAGGTTGAGAAAGTTTTCTTCTGGTTCTTGCTTGTTCAATGTTTTTTTTGTTTTGTTTTGTTTTGTTTTTTTAATATATCATGAAAGCATGTTACAGGACTTGTATGTTTTGTTTTTGGTTTTTCCTCTTGGGATAGAGAAATTTGTGAATGTGTAAAATTCTAGAAACATAAATGTCTTAAGTTGAAACAAGGGCGAGAGGTAAGCCCTGGGAGTAACTGAAACCATGGTTGAAAATGCTGCCAAGGCTATCTGTATTTTCTGTGTAGATTAATGTCTAAATTACAGGAAAATCTGGCCTCTGCTATACCCAACATTTACATCTTATGGATTTCCAGTATAGCAGAATGCCTGACTCTTAGTTCCAGTTTTGACTTTGACCTTGGTATAAATCAAGTAATTTTCCCTGGAACAGTCAACTTTGGAAAGAAATGCTAAATGATATAATCAGTCCACTGTAAGCCAGTTCGCAACTGTTGAAGAATCTGTCATTTGGTGACATACCTGTTTCCCCAAAGCTGTCTATGAGGGAGTTTGTTTCCAGGCTAGATATTGAGGAGCTAAGTACTGAAATATTCTCTAGAAGAGAATATAGTTGCTTCTTATCCTTATTTTAGAGAGGATGTTAGATGCATTAACTTGACTAAAGAGAAATTTACTCTCATTTTTTTAAGAAAAATTTTCTTTATAAAAAATGAATTAAGCAAAAGCTGTAAGTTGCTTTCTTGCCTTTTTAAACTCTAGCTTTTGCACCTGCTTGCTTCTGCACAGGATGTTATAGTAGAAGCTGAATGGGATTGTGCAGTGCAGCTAACTTTAAAATATCACTGCCTTACTGCCTTTATTTTAGAAGATCAGACTTTCCTATCGTTCCTGTATTGCCTTTTTAGAGGTAGTTTAAAAAGAAATGATCAAGATTTGGCTTTGTTGTATTCAACTAAAAATACACAGAATAGCTAAGAGTTTGTGCTAATCACTCTTTAAAGAAAAACAATTGTTATTTAGTCTTTGTGGTAGGCACTGATTGCTCTAGGAGATGTGTTGGAGCAGTGAATTGGAAAAACATAGTTCCTTCTCTTATGAAACTTAAAACCTTATGTTCTCTTTTTTTTCCATTGGTTTTCAAACATAACCTCTAAAACCAGTATTCTATTGGTTTTCAAATTATTTTGCTCTGGAATAGTGTTTGCGCTGCTGTAGTCTTTCCCTAGCACCCACAAGATAGATTTCAGTAAGTGTGCCAAATCCTACTGGTAGATAATGGCCAGGTAGATTTTTGTGTTGAGAAGTTTGGGCTTGGTGTGAAAAGATTCCCACATAGATTTGGAGTGCCTTTCTCATGATTGGGAAAGGGGCAGCACCATGCTCCTGTGTCTTTTCAGTCCTGGAGAATGATGAGGATAGCTTGAACCTATGTGGTGGTAGTAGAGATGGAAAGAAGTGTTCAGTCCTTGATGCATTTTAAAGTTAGGTAAGTATGACTTGCTAATGTATTGAATAGGTTTTTGGTTTGAGCAAGTGAGTAGATGGTGCAGTGGGATGCCACAAAAATGTATTGAACAGGGGGAAGACATGATCTGACTTTTTTTAAACAATGGTAGTGTTGGCTGTTGTGTGGGAAATGGATTAGGCTTGTGATAGTAGCAATGATGGAAGTAGAGGGCTGGGTTACAAGGTTATTGCTGTAGGCCAAGTCAGACATGAGATAACCTAGACTAGGCAAGAAAAAGTTGGAAGAAAGGAATAAAAATGGACAGATAGGAGATAGACTAAAGATACAATCAATAAGAATTGCTGATGGATTGGACAAGAAAATGGTGGAAAAAGATGATAGGAAGAATCAAGGATGACTTGTAGCTTTCTGGTTATTAAGCCTCTCAATGGCAGGTGAAGGAAAATGAGTACTCCCATACCCAGTGTGATAGAAATGAAATAGGTTTAGCATTCCTGGAGGTTGGTTTATATAGAAAAATTTAGAATTTTGCTCAGTAGTTCAACTTTTAGAAATTTATTGAAAGGAAGTGAGAAGAGATTTGGTTTAAATAATAGCTACAGAGAGAGCTATTCACTAAGATGCCTATATAATAGGGAAAACCTAGAAACAATCTAAATGCTCAGCATCAAAAGATACATATATAAATAACAGAAGCTCTTGTGTTCTACAAAGAACACAAGAAAAATTTTATTGATGAAGATTAATGCTAGGCAAACAGTATGTTAAAGAAATAGTTGAACGTGATCTAAAGGTATAAACTTCTAGTTATAAGTAACTCTTGAGGACATAAGGTATTGCTTGGTGACTGTAATATTTCTATAAACAAAAAAATAGGCAACAGAATTGTATATATGACTAATAAAGATCTCATTTTTGTAAAAGTGTTTAAGAATATAGGGAAAAAGCCTTGGAAGAAATGATACCAAAATATGAACAGTAATCGTCTCTATGTATTGGAATTAGAGGTAGTTTTAATTTTCTTTCTCTTTATATTTTCTAAATTTTCAATAATAGAAATGTAATTAATTAAGTTATTATTATTTTAAATCTTCACCCAAGGATATACTTTTTTGTTCCTTTAGAGAGCAGAAGATGGGACAGGGAGAGAGAGGGAAACAGCAGTGTGAGAGATGTAGATGCCCCAACCAGGGACTGAACCTGCAACCTGAGTATATGCCCTGACCAGGAATCAAGCCTGTAACCTTTTGGTATACAGGATAGTGCTCCAACCAATGGAACCACACTGGCCAGCGCAATAAAATTTTTTTAAAAGGAGGAAGAAATGGGATTTTTTTTTTAGGTAGCAACAGCATGGATTGACAAGAACAATCTTGAAAAACTTCTTATTTATTAGTCAGTTCAGTTGAGGTCAGTGAACCTAGTCAAACACAGTGCTAAGCCCTCATGTTGAGAGGCTAGAAAACTTGGTTGAAGTGGAGAAGGTGAAGTTTAACAAAGGTTAACAGTGACACTGCGTTCTCAGCACCATCCCATACAGCTACAAGGTGACAGTGCTTATAGACTAGTCATCAGTCATAAGTTATTATGGTTTAACTATACATGATAGTAAAGTCTTTGATTTTCTTAGAAAATCTCATGTAGGGGTACACTATATATTAGTGCCTAAAGTATAGTTTGTTTCTTAAAAGCAAATGTCTACTTGGTTGTCTAGACCTTTTGCTTATAAATGTAGTTTGTTGCCTCAAACTTTTTGATTTTAAGACCTTTTACATTCTAAAAATCACTGAGGACATGAAAGAGTTCTTGTGTATTTGGGTTTGTGTGTGTGTGTGTGTGTGTGTGTGTGTGTGTGTGTATGTATATATATGTATATATGAAATCTACCATATTCAATATTAAAACTAAGCAATTAAAAATATTTGAATAGTTAAAATGACATTTAAACATTTTAAAATAATAGTAGTAAGCCCATTATATTATAACATGAAAATGTATTTATGGTAATTATTAAAGGAGTTATATATTTTTGCAACTCTTTTAGGCCAGCTCAATGAACATTTAGTACTTTTTTATGTTAAAATCTATGGTCTGTCTTGAACTTGGAATTAATCTTTTACTCATGCATGATTTTGTAACATCAGGCATTGGTCACTTGGAAAATATTGGTTCAATAGATTATGTAAGTTTTCTAAGTGTTGACACATCCTGATACAATCACATTCATAAATTAACCTCATTAGAAAAATTTTATTGGGAAGCCATTAAGCTCATGGTGGTGGATGGAAATTTTCCAAAATTCTAATTTTTGCTTAAAAGCTTTAATATTATCACTGGCAACAAAAACTAGCAGTTGTTTTCCTTCAAATGACAGGCCACTGTATTCATTTTGGAGAAATTGCCAAATAACCAAATCACAGTAGTAATTATACTTTGTCTATTAGTTATTCTTTTAAGTAAAAATGGTGTTACACCCTGGACAGGTGGCTCAGTATTTTGGAGCGATGTCCCCTACACCAAAAGGTTGTGGGTTTGATTCCCGGTCAGGGCACATACCTAGGTTGTGGGTTCGATCCCTGCTGAGGGTGCCTATGGGAGGCCACCGATCGATGTTTCTCTCTCTCTTACACTGATGTCCCCCCCCCTTCCTCTTTCTCTAAAATTAATCTTAAAAATTATCCTTGGGTGAGGATTAAAAAAAAATGGTGTTCCATGTCATATATGAAAATTCCATAACTAACATCACACTCAGTGGTGAAAGACTGAAAGCTTTCCTCTGATACCAGGAACAAGACAAGAATGACTGCTCTCACCACTGCTGTTCAACACAAGTTCTATTCAACATATGAGATTCTAGCCAGAACACTTAGGCAGGAGAAGGAAATAAATGTATCCACAAAGAAAAGGAGGAAGTAAAACTATTTCTATTTGCACATGACATGATCCTGTTTGTAGAAAATCCTAAGGAATCCACCACAAAACTACTAGAGCCAAAAAAATCAGTTCTGCAAAGCCAGAGCATGCAAGATCAATATATAAAAATTAACTGTATTCTACACACCAGCAACAAACTATCCAAACATGAAATTAAGAAAATAATTCCATTTATAATACCATCAGAAGGAATAAAATAGTTAGGAATAAATTTAACCAAGGAGGCAAAACACTTGTATTGGGTTGGCCAAAAAGTTTTGTTTTTTTTTGTAAAATAAAAGACACATTTTCATTTTCACTGATTTGGGTATTTTGAATATGTTGGCTATCTCCCATGTGGTATAACATCGGTTGTTCTCAATGTCTCAATTTAATCACTATCCACTTCAGCTGGTCTACCTGACTGTGAAGCATTGTCCAGCAAGAAATCTCCAACATGAAACTCTGCAAAACACTTTGGACATTTTCTTTCAGTCACAGCACTTTCTCCATACTATATTGCAGAAATCATTTTTTTGCATTTCAGTTGTGTTATTACTGTTCTTAATAAAAATAATAGAATTGGCTTCCGGCCAAGATGGAGGCATAGGCAGACGCACTGTGTCTCTTCTCACAACCAAATTAAGGACAACAAAGATTTAGAAACAAGAAAACAACCAGATCTCAGAAAATCAAACTGTTTGGAAGTCCAACAACGATTCATCCAGACCGGTAAGAGGGGCGGAGTCGAGGCAGGAAAAAGCGGAGGTGCAGACCCGGCAC
>PVKU01014048.1:0-25128 GCA_004027475.1 Anoura caudifer
TACACTAAAAACCAAAGGCATTAATTTAGAAATATTATGCCTCAATAGTTTGTGTTTTAATGAGAATGTATCATATTAATCATTTACAAATATTGACTCTAGTATAAGTAGTCTGTTTTAAATGAGTTAGGAAAGAAGGAATATATCTGGGAAAAAGTAAATATTTTCTGGTAGTAACTACACAGTGGAGAAGCTTAGATAATATTGCCTTATGGGAGTAGTCAAGGTTAATATCACCAGTGATGTCGTGTGGACTTTATGTATCCCTGATATGATAGAATGAGAAGAGCACTTCTCTTCTGTGGTACTCTTGTATAAAATCATAACCCCAGTCAAAATATGAAAAGAAAATAACACAAATTGAGTGATGGTCTACAGAAACACCTGCGCAGTACCCCTCAAAATGAACAAGGTCATGGAAGACAAGGAAAGACTAAGAAACTATCACAGACCAGAGGAGACTAAGGAGATATAATGAATTAATGTAATTTGGTATCCTGGATTGCCTCTGGAACAGATAAAGACATTAATGGAAAAAAATAGTGAAATGTGAATAAAGCCTGGGTTTAGTTGATAGGACTATACTGATGTTGGTATCTTAGTTTTGACAGATGTACCACAGTAATACAAGATGATAATATTAAGGAAACTGAAACTGAATGAGGGGTATATGGGAATGCTCTGTACTATCTTTGCAACTTTTCTGTAAATCTTAAATTCCAAAATAAAAAATTTATATTTTCCAATTCAGTTCTACAAATTTTATTAATGCAAATCAGTGTGCTCACTACTGTGGAGGATAAAGTATGTAAGATACCTGCCTTCCCTGTCCCTTCCTTAAAGAGTTGTCATTCTTACTGGGGAATAAGACAACTAATATAAAGTAGAGCATGATGGAGCCTGTGCAAAATATAAAAAAGACAGGATTTGGGGGGAGGGTGGTGGTTTCCAAAGCTGGGGAGTAATATTTAATGAAGACTGGCAGACCTGTTTTCCCTCACCCAACGCATACCAAGGAGATACCATATAAATGAACTTTGAATGGGCAGGATTTCAGTAACCATAGTCATTGAAAAGGAAATAACTGTGTGTATCATACCAATAAGACCGGGCACTTGAGTCAGACAGACCTACGCTGCCACTCACTAGCCCTGAAGACTTTGGGCAAGTTGTTTAATGTCACTAAGTCTTTGTTTCTTATTTGTAAAATAGGATTAGTGGTTCCTCCTTCACAGCATTATTAAGAGAGTTAAATGAAGTATACATGTAGTTTAGCAAAGTATCTCATACATAGTAACTTATTAGTGTTAACTATTGGAAATGAAGAGAGGTATATATTTTTGTAACATCATCATCACCTGGCCAGTTTGGGCAAGATATAATGGGAAAGGATAGGATGGGAAATACTGAGCAGTGTATATTTAGGAAGGTATTAGGAAGGTAAGTCAGGACCATAGTGTTAATGTTTTGATTCATAAACTGAGCAATTTAAATTTTTTGGTGGTTATCGGGAAGTCAATGAAGATTTTTGTGCAGGGGAAATAAGGAGATTGAGTCTGTTAAGATTAATTCGGTAGAAGGATGAGAGGAGTGTTGGGAGATTCTCATAGGGTTGATGCCATCCCATGTCCTTGGGGAATTAGATTTAGTTTTAGAATTCTATGAAACAGCTCTGAATGTTCTGGGTATTATTGTTATGTGATGGTAATCTGTTACCATGTAGCATGGGAGTCTCAAAAGCAGGATACTATTTTGAGTATAGTATGAAGTATACTTAATATATATTTTTAAAAAAAGGTTATTGATACTTTTAGGTATATTGGCTTAGAACTCCTTTTGTAAAGGGGGTGGTTTTCATCTTAAAGCAGTTTAAACTTTAAAGAGTTAAATAGTACTTCATTGACTTCCTGTGAAGCTTTGCTGAAAGAAGTTCCTGTTGTGTCTATTTTTAAAGCTCCTTACTGTGAGCAGAGGATGCTGCTATTGAGTTAAAAATGTCATCAGTATGTTCTCACTCAGCATTCTTTGAATGACATTAGTGTTTGTCTATAAGGTTTTTAGTGTAATGAATAGGAAAAACAGCACAGTTATCACTGAAATGGTATCGGTAATTGAAATACTTAAAAGTTCAATCACTTCATCTTTCAGCAGTATAATTAATTTATCATATATATGAGTTTTTTAGCCCACGACATGACTGGTTAGCAAAGAATGGGTTATACTGTGACCTTATTTTGAGAATATTTTCCAACTCCAAAATGGCATCTATAATATTATACAGTTTGTTAATCATTATATTAAAAATGTTAATCATTTGGAAATTTTCTCCCTGGTCAGTACAGGATCATTAGGTCCACAAATATTAAAATAGACTTCATTCTCAAATTTTTGTGGTTTTCTCCCCAATGTTTTATTATGAAATTTTTCAGTCATACAGAAAAGTTGAAAGAATTTTATAACAATTGTATACCTATCACTTAGATTCTATAATTAACGAAATCCTTTCTAAAAGGAAAGTTCTGCTTCTCTTTTATAAAATCAAATGTTTTTTCTGATTCTCTGAGCCATTTTCATGAGATAGTATTTTGAAATGGTTGAGATTTTTGATGTTTTTGTGTTATTTCTTCAGAAGTTATAAAATTGTTTGAGTAAAATAATTAACACATTCTGGGAGTTAGCCAGTCCCTAGTGTCAGAGTAGATGACAGTGCTTTAGTTTATCAGATAAGATTAATTTTCAGGCCCTATATACAGTTCATACAATTAACTGTTTATTTAAGTTCCATAATATTCCAATTCTTTGCAGGCAGGGATAAAATGTACTTTTAAAAATTATTATTACTTGGTAAACTTTCTAGCCCTCAGTCATATAAGTATAGCCACTAGCTGTCTTTCGCTCATGTCTTCTTCAACCCACTTACAAAATTAAACTAGCAGTTAAGATTTCTTTTCCAATTTCAAATTGGTGGTATAGCATAAATTTATACATATTTACACATAGAGAGAGATCTTTAAGAGCAACTGACTCATTTTCCTTATATTACTTCTGTGGCAACAGATGCCCAGAGAGGATAAATAACTGCCCAAGGACACAATAAGTTAATAGATCAGAAAATACATTTTAGATTTCTAGTCCTCTTGACTATTTATTATCTAGTCCTCTTGACTACCCTGTATTCATATGTATATATATATTTTCAGGTACTCCTTTGTAGAAGGAATTAAAAAGCATGTTTGTCAATCATATAATTTGTCTCTAACTATCAAAATGGAGTTAAAAAAAATAACCCTAAGTGAGAATATCTTTACGAATACCTTGGACTCATTGTATATATGTCATTATTTTTTTTTTTCTAGAAGACCTCTGTCTCTTAATATTCATTTCTTCTCAAAACTGTTACTGTATTTCTAAGGGATTCTCATTAAAACAACAAAAAAAAGTGATACTATTGTCAATACTTGTGTTAAAAATGAATAAATACACGTTAATATTAAGAATTAATTTATCTCCTAATACTGTGTTCTCTTTTTCATTTCCTCTTTCTCTGCAAAGTACTCTGTGGCCAAGAGTTACAAGATACTTGTTTTTCAGCATTTAATATAGTAGTAAGTGCACGGATTGGCATGATTTGAGTTTTTGGTTTATCTGTTATTCTTATAAAGGGTACTTTCCAACACTTTCTTGCTTTATATGTAGAAATGGTGATTGTGATTCCTATCAAATGATTATTTTTCTACTTTTGAAGCTAAAACTGGAGTTATATAATTGCCTATTTAATTTGTAATATATTTATGTATTGGTTACATAAAGATCTTAGTTCCTTATTAGCTGAAGTTATACTCAGAAAAATGTACACCATTACTTCAGGCCTGAGATATATTGACTTTTAGAGTGGGACCTTTTAGAGGTTAGGGGAAAAGAACTGACCCCATTCTTGAACTTAAAAAAAAATTGACGCTGCATACAGAATCAGCATTTGATTATGGGGAAGTTGTGAGAGAAAAGAGGAAGGTGAAAGCTATAGAGTAGATTTTTCAGTTGCTTAGATGTAGGTAGGTGGTTAGAGTTAAAGGTAGTAAAAATGACCTCCCTCAAATACTGAGTTAAAGAAAAACTTGTACTATGTCCTACTGGAAATTAGGAAAGAAATGTTTTCTCTTCAGGGCATTTACAAAACATTTAACAGGTGTGTTCCTTTGTGGATCTTTGGAGAATTGTTAGAACATATTGTATGAAATGAAGTAACTGCTGAGAGAATTTTGAAAAGCATTGATTACCCTGTAATAAACCCAAATATCCATTAAGCCTTATTGTTCTAAGTGTACATTTTAGACTGCTGATTAAACTCTGCACTATCTACTATAGACACTGAACCCTAAGTAAGCCTAAGGCCTTAAAATGTTGAACAGAATATCAGCTCAGCAGTTACAAAATGCTCTGACCAATGGGCTTTTATAGATTCTTTATTTCTTTTTAAGAAATGGGATGCTTACAATGCTCATCTCTGTTGGTTTCAAGAAATGTAAGCTGGCTTTTGGAGGGGATGCATTCTGGAGTAAGAAAGTGTCTTCAATTGATTTTCAATAACTATTTCAGTCAGCACTTTGAACTGCTCTTGGGTACTTGGTGCCATTATATCCTGTGGTCAGTAACTTTCCCTTTTTTGTGGCTTACTTCACAAATTAAGAAACCTTTCTGTCCATTGTGTATATGTATTTTATCTCTGGTCCAACAGAGTGCTGGATACCTGATAGGTTCTCATTGGAGAATTATTCGAAGAGTCAAAGATGTTGACAAAGGCTAAGCACTCCAAGACTCACCTCCTATTTTTTAACTTGAGACTTGCCTTAAAAAAAAAAAAAAATCAACACTCAGAGAAGTTCCTAAGACCACCCTCTGAAACGGCAACCCTCCATGGCTTGCTTTCCTGCCCTACCTTGTATTTCTTCAAAGCACTTTTTCCCCACTACCTGATACTCTCCCATGGGGATTTAAATGCAGCAATAACAGGAACCGTTGTTTTGTGCATTGTTGTATCCATCCCTACTGCCTAGCACCTAGTAGGCATTCAGCTGTTTTCTTGTATAATGAAGACTAGAAATTGTGCCAGATGCCCAAGGGATGTAAACACATACACATCCGAAATGGATTCAGCTCTGTGTACACATATAACTATACTATGTACACATATTCAGGTGTACACATATAACTATGTGTACACATATAACTATGTGTACACATATAACTATGTGTACACATATAACTATGTGTACACATATAACTATGTGTACACATATAACTATGTGTACACATATAACTATAGTACAGGATGGATTCAGATGACTAAGAGAACCTAAGTGAAAATGCTGGGGATATTTTATAGATTTATTACTTCTAGCTGACCTCTTAAGAGATGATATTTAAGCTGGGTCTTATTTCTGACTAGGGATACAGATAAGCAGAAGCTCAGAGGTAGGAAGGTGAATACATATAGAAGTAGTACTTATAAGAAAAGGTAAGTTATTCGATTTTTCTGCAATATAATAGTAAATAACTAAGAATTTAGTTACAAAAGTAGGTTAGATCCAGGTCAGTGGAAAGTCTTAAAATCAAAGCTGAATTTGAAAGGTATCAAAGCTGAATTTGGGTTTTGTCCTGTTGGCATGGTGGAAATTGTTTTTTCCCCCTCCTTAAAAGGCAGTTATATGTGGTATGGTTGGACATCCATAGTGAGAGATTGAAGTCTGAATTACAGAGTTGGTACGTAAAGGTAGCAAGGAGTGTATGTTAGAATAACAATGTAATTCAGGTAGAATTGACAACAAATAGCAAATTAACAAATAAATCAGATCCGGAGAGTAAGGAAAATGGAAGAAGTCAAAGTGGGTCCAAGGTTTTGAACTTGTGGAAAGTAAGATGCTGTTGTCATTAAATATAGAAATAGAGAACATGAAGAAAGGGTAGATTTGAAAAGGAAGATTAATTTTGAGCATGTTGCTTTGAGGTGGCTAGCATTTGAATGGGGAAATGTGGTTGGCAGATGGAAAACTACCAAGGCCTGAGATTTGGCAATCATTTGCAAAGTGGTTTTTAAAGCCTTGAGTTTGCGAAAGAAGGGTCAGAGGGTAGTGGAAAAAAAAAGGAAAATAGCAGATTCTTGGGAAATAGCTCTATTAAGAGAATAGGAAGAAAAGCCAACAGAAGAACAAAAGCAAGTAGAACCAAGGGAGGGGATGATATTGGAGAAACCAATGGAGAAACCAATTAGAGAAAGATGTTTTAAGGAAGAAGTAAGATTCAAACCTGTTTCTTCCAGAAAGAGCTCTGATATAATGTTGGGAGTGGTGATATGTATTTTTTCTGTCATATCATACATTATTTTGCTGAACTTACTGTTTAGCATAGTTTTTTACATGTAGTAGGTTCTGACAGTTGAGCATATCTTAAGGGATTCATGGACTCTGGCCTGCATATCTTTTAAGAATTAACATTTGGCAGAATGTTATATTAATATTGAGGCTCTGCACTGTGCATCCAGTCTGGTGTCCTGCTGGAATAGTAAGTAAAGTCTCTGGGAATAATTTGTGCTTTGAAGATTTACTTCCAAATTATCTGATTCAGAATTCTTCTGTGATAATTCTTGATCTTTTTTCTTTTTCTTTTGGAAATAATAAAAATTCTAATCAGCAATAATTGAAGGATCTCAAAATGCAAGGAGGAAAACAATGAAATTTAGGCATTACATAAGTGCTTGTAGTTGAGCTGTTTAGCATATAATTTATTTTAAGACTATTTCAAGGAGTATCAACATTTTTCATTTTTATAGGTGCTTTCAGAAAACAAATAGGAAACTAGAAAGAAAATAACTTGCAACAAGTACAGGAAGACAAATATCAAAAAACTGAAACTGATTTGTTGGCATTCTCAATTGAAAGATTTCAACAGCATTGTGTAGAAAAATCAGGCTAGAGAGAATTGGTTACTTTGGTGCAGCATTTTATCCAGGAATGGTAAAGGTGGGACTGATGGTGACCCTCCAGTATAGCATAAAAAAAGAAAATCTATACCAAAGATAATTTTTTTCAGTCAGTCAAATTTGATCATGAATTTACTTGAAATTTTATAGTCCACTTGTATGATAAGAGTAGGCTTTTGAGTAGACATATACTAATTATTGAGCTAAAGGAAAATAAGCAAGTGTAATCTAAAGCATTTCTATCTTGTTTTGTTTGACAGTATCATTAAAGATAAAGGTTAAAAGACATCTGCTTAAAAGACATTCCTAAAAGGAGAGAGATTATCTGGTATGTTAAATTGATACAGTATGGCCTCTTACGCCCATTAAATGGAAGTTATTAGAATAAAGTTAACTAATTGTTAGAGTAGTAGCACATGTACTTATGTAGAAATTTTTACATAGTTTGGAAGTTAACATTTCATTTTTGGAAAGGAGCAGGAATTCTTTTTGTAAAATCTGATTTAGTGAAAATATTTATTAGGTCTGGATATTTAAATAATCCTTTTTATTGATAGTTTTAATTTGTATGAGTTATATATTTTTATTATCCAGAATAGCTTAAGCAAAGCAGGAAATAATACATTTTGCTTTTCTAACATTTCTTTTCTCTTTGAGTGGTTATAGCAGTGTATAAGTTCTTATACTTATTTGTTGAATACTCTTATATGTCATCCCCAAAAAGTAAATTTGTTACTTCATGCTCAGAGTTATTGGGCCTGATTAATTTAAGATTTAAAGCCTTAACATATGTTACTGTCAAAATTCTTTTCTTATTTAGTATGCAGCATCTTTTTGAATGGAGGGAATAGGAAATGACCTAGTGGATTCAGCAGTGTTTATGTCATTATATTTACATCTTTCATGGGCAATATTAAGGCAAAAACAATTTCTAAAGCCCTCCTTTGAACAAAGATAACAATATCATAGAGTATAGCTGACCCTTGAAAAATGCCTACGACCTCCTCCACCCCCACAGTCAAAAATCCACGTATGACTTTGTCCCGAGACTGAACTACTAATAACCTACTGTTGAAAGCCTTACTGATACATAATCAGTTGATGAACACAGGCCCTAGCTAGGTAGCTCAGTTGGTTTGAGTGTCATCCTTATGTGCCAAGGTTGCAGGTTTGATCCCTGATGAGGGCACATAAAGGAATCAACCAATGAATGCATAAATAAGTGGAACAAAAAAATCAATGTTTCTCCTTTCCTTTCCTTTCTCTTTCTAAAATCAATAAATATTTTTTAAAACCATTTGATTAACACAGGTTTTATGTTATATATATTATATTCTGTATTCTTAAAGCGAGAGAAAAGAAAATGTTAAAATCATGAGGAAGAGAAAATACATTTACTGTCCTATATGTATTTGTTGAAAAAAGTCCGCATATTTGTAGACACACACAGGTTTAAACACATGTTGTTCAAGGGTCAACTGTATTAATGCTGTCAACAGCACATTCCTTCTCTTCTTCCCTAGATTTATGTATCTTTGATATTAATAGGCCTGAAAGTATATTTGAAGATGATTTTTAAAAAATCCTTGCCCTGGCTGGTGTAGCTCAGTGGATTGAGCGCAGTCCTGCGAACCGAAGGATCGCGGTTCAATTCCCAGTCAGGACACATGCCTGGGTTGCAGGCCAGTTCCCAGCAGGGGATGCATGAGAGACAACCACACATTGATATTTCTCTCCCTCTCTCCTTCCCTTCCCCTCTAAAGATAAAATAAATAAAATATTTAAAAACAAAAAGAAAAATTCTCACCCACAGATATGATATGTTTTCATTGATTTTAGAGAGGGGAGAAGAGAAACATTGATTGATGGCCTCCCATATGTACCCCAACCAGGGATTGAACCCACAACTTCTTGGTGTATGGGATGATGCTCCAACCAACTGAGCACCCAGGCAGGGCCAAAGAGAGTTTTTATAAATGTGTGTTAATGTTCATATATTATATACTTGGCGAATTGAGTACACTGAAGATAATTTTATGTATTTATTTAATTATTGCATTTATGATTATTTGTAGGCGAAACCTAACCAAATTGTCCCTGATCTTCAGCCACATGCTGGCAGAACTAAAAGGAATCTTTCCAAGTGGACTCTTTCAAGGAGACACATTTCGAATTACTAAAGCAGATGCTGCAGAATTTTGGAGGAAAGCTTTTGGGGAAAAGTAAGTTCTTAAAATAATGAATTTAAATTATGAAGAACTAAAGCTTATATTGTGAGTTTAGTTTTTTTTTAAGATGTTATTTATTTAGTTTTAGAGAGATGGGAAGGGAGGGAGAATGAGAGGGAGAGAAACATCAATGTGTGGTTGCCTCTCGTACGCCCCCAATAGGGGACCTGGCCCACAACCCAATATGTGCACCTGGCCCACAGCCCAGGCATATGCCATGCATGTACCAAGCTGGTAGAACTCCCTTTTCTGCAAATAGGAACATGTCTTTAGTTTTTTCTATATCCCCATCATCCCACTTCCCATGTGTCTTACTATCACATACATTAATGCACCCATCTGCACAAAATTTTGCACCTAAGTATTGCAAACTGATTGATAGGCAGGTAGGTGGCTGGCGGATGATCCAGTGGAGTTTAGATTTAGAGGAATTCTTTTAACAAATGTATATTGAGTACTTAATAGTTGTTAAGAATTGTTCTAGGAACTGAGGGTTCTGTAGGGAACAAAATAGAAGTGGTAGGCAGTAACAAATAAACAAAAATATATAAAGCTTATTTCAATCTTAGTAGTTGTCATGAAGTAAATGTACAGGGAGGTGTCACCAGGAGGGGCTGGGGAACAGGGAGTTATTCTAGATCACCTCTGAAGAAGTAAAACTTCAGTAGAGACTGGACTGCTAAGATTGAGTGAGGGTGAACATGACCCAGGGTGAACATGCCAAGGTGAACAACCCAGGCATGAATATTGAACTGGTGACTCTCTGGTTTGCCGGCTGGCACTCATTCTACTGAGCCACACCAGCCAGGGATGAGTTTAGTTTTTTATTAATGAAATTTAAAATATGGGAAAACATAGAATAAAATAATGACTGTATGTAAATATTATTCAGATTTGATAAATATAAACTCCTTTTTTGCCTTTTTGTTTTTTTAAAGAAATAAGCCTACCCTGGCTGGTGTGGCTTAGTGGATTGAGTGCCAGCCTGTGAACCAAAGGGTCACCAGTTTTAGTCCCAGTCAGGGCACATGCCTGGGTTGCAGGTGAGGTCCCCAGTAGGGGGACCGTGAGAAGCAACCACACATTGATGTTTCCCGCTCTTTCTCCCTCCCACCCCTCTCTCTCTAAAATAAATAAATAAAATCTGTTTTTAAAAAATGAAATAAGCCTTTGCAGATTCAGCTGAAACCTGTGCTCTTTGAACAGTCTTTTCTTCTCCCTATGCACTATACTTTTAATTGACATTCACGTTTCAAATTATTTGCTATTGCAAGCACTGCTGCAGTGAGCAAAACTGTTACTTGCCTTCATATGCAAGAACTTCTCCTTATTCACATACCTAGGAGAAGAATTGCTGAGTCAGGGGGTTTCACATCTTCTGCTTTGCCAAATTGCTTTTTGAAGTGGTTATACTAGTTTATGTTCCTATAAGTAGAATACATGAGTTCCAGTAGCTTTGCAATTTGGCTAACACTGGTAATAGGAATTGATACCATATTTTGCTTTATATCCTAATAACATGGGAGATGGTACATCTTTTCGCATTTATGACTAGTCAGGATTCTTCTTCTGACTTGCCTATTGCTCTTCCTGACTTCCATTTTGCTATTGAGTTTTTTTTCATGTCGTAAGATATTCTTTGTTACATTACAAATATATTCTCCTAGTTTATGGCTTGTCTTTTCACTTTGTTATGTTGTCTTTTGAAATACAGAAGTTGTAAATTCTATAGCCAGTTTCATGAGTCAAGCTTATGTTTTTACACATATTAATATAAAAGTTCTTATATGTCTGAAAATTTTTTAAAATCATCACCTTAAGGATATATTCATCGATATTAGAGAGAGTGGTGGGGGAGAGGAGGAGAGAGAGAAAGAGAGAGAAACGGTAATCACTGCATCCCATACATGCCCTGATTGGGGATTGAACCCTCAATCTTAGGTATATGTCCTGACAGGGGATCAAATCTGCAACATTTTGGTGCACAGTACAACACTCCAACTAACTGAGCCACCTTTAGAGCTATGAAAAATTTCAGTGCTTTAGAGCACTGAAAAATTGTTTAATAGTTTTATTTTTAAAGATTTTATTTATTTATTTTTAGAGAGAAGGGAAAGGAGAGAAAAAGAGAGGGGGAGAAATGTTGATGTGTGAGAGACACCATCCATCGGTTACCTCCCCTGTATCCCCAGCTGGGGACCCAGCCCACAACCCAGGCATGTGCCCTGACTTGGAATCGAACTGGCAACCTTTTGGTTCATAGACCAGCACTCAATCCACTGAGCCACACCACAGGGTATCTGCATCTGAAATTTTGAATCATAGAAATGAAAAAGATAGAAAACAATATAATTTTTCAGTTGAATACATCGGTCCTACGTATCTCTTTAAATGCCACCTTTATTTTTTTAAACACTAGGTTTACATATAAAATATAGAATAATTAGGAATTTAGAAAACTTAGTTGAAGAGGAATGTGAATAAGTTTAATTTTCTTCCTTTAACTTAACAACATTAGAAAAGAGTTTAAAACACTATTTGATTTTTAGGCCAGGGACTATATAAGCTTTTCAAAGGCTTTATTTGTTTTAAAGATCTTAAGAAAGAGAAATCCCATAATATCTCTTACTAGCCTTATCTGGAGTTTAATCAGTCTTATGTTCAGTAATTTCTTCCTAACCTGCATCAGAATGCTTCTTCCTGTACCTTAAGCCTATTTCCTCTTGCCTAGTCCTTGATGGTCTGGGTTCCCCAAAGAACTCATAAAGTTTTACATGGTTTTAAAAAATTAGTTTATACATAGGCTTTCAGTTAGTAAAGGACTGGTCCATAGATCACATTTATTATAGAAAAAGAGTACTCTCATGTCTCTTTCTATACTTCTCTATTAGAACAAGTGTCTGAAGAAAGATGAGAAAGGAGATTAATTTGTGACATTCTGCCAAAGAACAGTGGAAAAAGACTTCTCTATTAATTTACTCACTAGGAAGTTAAATACATCATTTACTTCCTTTCTGTTCTCAATCCAAAATAATAGCTCAGCTTCTTTAAGAGCATTGAAATTGGTATTGAGAGCTTAATGTGGCTGTCTTTTCCTTGATTATAGCAATGCCCAGAATTACCTGTTTCTCACTCTGTGCCTTCTTACCCACCCACCTCATCCCAGGACAGTAGTCCCTTGGAAGAGCTTCCGACAGGCCCTTCATGAAGTACATCCCATCAGTTCTGGGCTGGAGGCCATGGCTCTGAAATCTACAATTGATCTGACCTGCAATGATTATATTTCAGTTTTCGAATTTGACATCTTTACACGACTCTTTCAGGTAGGATACTAAAAAGTTGGTTAAAGTAGTTATTGCTGCTTTTCTGAAGAGGAAGCTTTAAAAATTAACATTTGGGATTTTTCCTATCATAAAATTGTTTTAATTGTAGAAACTATAAGCAGAAAAAGAGTAGAACTACCTTGTATTTCATATTTCTATATAGATATAGGTATGTATATGCATATACAGTATTTTTGGGTAAAAATAATAACTAATCTGCTTTCTTCCGTTCACATTTATAATCTTTCTTTGTTATTAATATTCTTCTTCATCATTATAATGGTTGTAGAGTATCCAGAAAATGGGCATACAGTCATGTGCTACATAACAACAGGGATTTTTTTCTGAGAAATGCGTTGTTAGCTAGTTTCATTTTGGGTCAAACACCATAGAGTTCACTTACACAAACCTAGATGGTACAGCCTATATACATCTATACATATGGTAGTCTATTGCTCCTAGATTACAGACTTTTATAGCATGTTATTGTATTGAATACACTGGGTAGTTGTAACACAGTGGTTAAGTGTTTGTGTATCTAAACATAGAAAGGTACAGGAAAAATACAGTATAAAAGATAAAAAATGGTACACCAAATGGGGCAATTACCATGAATGGAGCTTGCAGGACTGGAAGTTACTCTGGTGAGTCATTCAGTGAGTAGTGAATGAACATAAAGGTCTAGGACATTACTGTATACTTCTGTAGACTATAAACACTGTATACTCAGGCTACATTAGGTTTATAAAATAATATGAGACTAAATCAAGTATAGAAGAAGATGATACATCCAAGATATATGGTGAACACAAGCTATATGAGACTGCTGCTGGCATGACAAGGCATACTGTTCGTTTTTTTTAAAATGTATTTTATTGATTATGCTATTAGAGTTTTCATTTTCCCCCCTTCACTCCCCTCCACCCTGCACACCCCCCCCACCATATTCCCTCTCTTTAGTTCATGTCCATTTGTCATACATATAAGTTCTTTGGCTTCTATATTTCCCATACTATGCTTACCCTCCCCCTGTCTATTTTCTACCTACCATCTATGCTACTTACTCTCTACCTTTTCCCCCTCTCCTCCTCCCACTCCCCTGTTGCTAACCTTCCATGTGATCTCCATTTCTGTGGTTCTGTTCCTGTTCTAGTTGCTTGCTTAGTTTGCTTTTATTTGAGGTGTGGTTGTGAATATCTGTGAGTTTGCTGTCTTTTTACTGTATATATTTTTTATCTCTTCTTTTTCTTAGATAAATCTCTTTAACATTTCATATAATAAGGGCTTGGTGATGATGAACTCCTTGAACTTGAACTTCTCTGAGAAGCACTTTATCTACCCTTCCATTCTAAATGAAAGCTTTGCTGGATAGAGCAATCTTGGATGTAGGTCCTTGCCTTTCATGACTTGGAATACTTCTTTCCAGCCCCTTCTTGCCTGTAAGGTCTCTTTTGAGAACTCAGCTGACAGTCTGATGGGAACTCTTTTGTAGGTGACTATCCCCTTATCCCTTGCTGCTTCTAGAATTCTCTCCATTTTAATCTTGGCTAATGTAATTATGATGTGCCTTGGTGTGTTCCTCCTTGGGTCCAACTTCTTTGGGACTCCCTGAGCTTCCTGGACTTCCTGGTAGTCTATTTCCTTTGCCAGATTGGGGAAGTTCTCCTTTATAGTTGTTCAAATATCTTTCCCACTTGTTGCTCTTCCTCTTCTCCTTCTGGTACCCATATAATTCAGATATTGAACGTTTAAAGATGTCCTGGAGGTTCCTAAGCCTCTCCTCATTTTTTTTTTTTTTTTTTTTTTTTTTTTTTTTTTTTTTTTTTTTTTTTTTTTGAATTCTTGTTTCTTTATTTTTTTCTGATTGGATGTTTCTTTCTTCCTTCTGGTCCAAATCATTGATTTGAGTCCTAGTTTCCTTCCCATCATTATTGGTTCCCTATACATTTTCCTTTATTTCACTTAGCATAGCCTTCATTTTTTCATCTAATTTGCTACCAAATTCAACCAGTTCTGTGAACATCCTGATCACCAGTGTTTTGACCTGTGTATCTGATAGGTTGGCTGCCTCTTCCTTACTTAGTTTTATTTTTTCTGGAGTTTTAATCTGTTCTTTTGTTTGGGCCATTTTTTTGTCTTGACAAGCCTGTTACGTAGTGAGGGGCAGAGCCTTAGGTATTCACCTGGGCAGGGCAACCTAGTGTCTGGGTTGTGACACTATATGGGGCAGGGGTCCAAGAGGGAACCATGGCGCTTGCTCTGCTCTCTGCTGGATTTTAGTCACTTCCCTGCTTCCCATAAGCAAATTGGGTTCTTCTGGTGCTGGTTCCCAGGTGGGTGGGCTTGTGCACGTTCCAGGACCCTGTGGGTCTCTCCAATGAACTCTCCTTTGAGGCTGGGAGTTTCTCCTGGCACCTCAACCCCCACAGGTATTTTCAGTCAGTGGTTTTAGTTTGAGGTTTTATTTCCCTGAGCTGGGACCCTGGGTTGTGCCGTGTCATGCTACCCAGTTTCAGCTGGTTTATCTGTGCGTAAATTTTGACCACCTGCTCTGCCATCCACCGCTTTGCTGAAAGTCTTCTCCACCCCAGCTGCTCGACTCCTCCCCTCCTACCAGTCTGGATGAATGTGTCTTCTTTAACTCCTTGGTTGTCAGACTTTTATACGGTTCGATTTTCTGTCAGTTTGGTTGTTTTTTTATTGTTAAGTTTTTGTTGTCCTTCTTTTGGTTGTGCGAGGAGCCATTGTGTCTACCCGTGCCTCTATCTTGGCTGGAAGTTCCACAAGGCATACTTTTTTACAGCAAACATATTTTTTATAAGTAAAAAGAGCATACTTTAAAATATCAGTAAAAAGTTTGTGTAATAATATGTAAACCACTAATATAGTCATTTATTATCATTAGGAAGTATTATGTACAGTTATAATTGTGTGTGTATACTTTTATGTTACTGGCAGTGCAGTAGAGTTGTTTACACCAGCATCACTACAGACATACAACGCATTGTACTACAATGCTATGGTGGCTATGATGTCAGTTGGTGATAGGTTTTTTTAGCTCCATTATAATCTTAATGGGACCACCATGGTATATGAGGTCAGTCATTGACCAGAAACATCATCATGCTGTGTGTGACTGTAATATGATATATTTAATCACCTCTGTCATTGTACAATTATATATGTTTCCAACTTTTCTTCTATTATATTGAAAGTTTTGACTTCTAGTCAAGATAGGTGTAGGTAAACATGGCTTGCCTCCTTGTGCAACCTCAGCAAAAATTACAATAAACTACAAAACAGTTATAAAACAGTTATAAGCAAACAAGCAGAACCAAAAGAGAATCATAAATTTGGAGATTATTTGGAGGGTTATCAATGGGAGGAGGGAGAGAATTGGGGGAAAGGTGTAGGGATTAAGAAGTACAAATTAATAGGTACAGAATAGATGGGGTTGTTAAGGACAATAAGAAATGGAGTAGTCAAAGAACTTAGATGCATGACCCATGGACATGAACTAAGTGGGGGGATTGCCAGAAAGAATGAGGGGTACTGGGTGGAGGAGGGTAAAGGGGGAAAAGGTACTATTATACAATTATAATAGTATAATCAATAACTTAAAAAAAAGTTATTGACTGTTAGTATTGAGATGTAATAATGCTTCAAAAAGCATTAAGTTTTTTCTTTTTTTTAAATACAGATAATATATGGGTGAGACAACTTGAATAAACTTTTATTTGGAACTTCCTTTTTTAAGTAAATTTCATTCATTATGCTATTATAGTTGTCCCAATTTTTTCTCCCCTTTATCCCCCTCTGCCCTTCACCCACCCACTCCCCAGCATTCCCCCCCATTAGTTCATGTCCATGGTTGTACATATAAGTTATTTGACTTCTCCATTTCCTATACTGTTCTAAATCTCTCCCTCTCTATTTTGTGCCTATCAGTTATGCTTCTTATTCCATGTACCTTTTCCTCCCAATCTTCCCCCAGCCCCATAACCCTCATATGATCTCCATTTCTGTGATTCTCTTCCTATTCTAGTTGGTTGCTTAGTTTTTTTAGGTTCAGTTGTTGATAGTTGTGAGTTTGTTGTCATTTTTCTGTTCATAGTTTTGATCATCTTTTTCTTAGATAAGTCTCTTTAACCTTTCATATAATAAGGGCTTGGTGATGATGGACTCCTTTAACTTGACCTTATCTGGGAAGTACTTTATCTACTCCCCTCCCCCATTCTGAATGATAGTTTTGCTGGATAGAGTCATCTTGGATGTAGGTCCTTGCCTTTCATGACTTCAAATACTTCTTTCTAGCCCCTTCTTGCCTTCAAGGTTTCTTCTGAGAAATCAGCTAATAGTCTTCTGGGAACTCCTTTGTAGGTAACTGTCTCCTTTTCTCTTGCTGCTTTTAAGACTCTTTCCTTATCTTTAATTTTGGGTAATGTAATTATGATGAGCCTTTTTATGTGCTTCCTTGGATCCAAGTTGTTTGGGACTCTATGAGCTTCCTGGACTTCCCGAAAGTCTGTTTCCTTTGTCACATTGGGGAAGTTCTCCTTTATTATATTTTCAAGTAAGTTTTCATTTTCTTGGACTTTTCTCCTTGTGGAAGCTGTATGATTCGGATGTTGGAACATTTAAAGTTTCCTAGAGGTTCCTCAGCTTCTCACTTTTTTCCTCATTCTCTTCCAGTTGGATGTTTATTTCTTCTTTTGTTTCCAAATTGTTGATTTGAGACCTGGTTTCCTTCCCTTCACTTCCCTGTATATTTTCCTACATTTCACTTTGTATAGCCTTCATTTCTTCCTTCATTTTGCAATCGAACTGAGTAATTTCTGTGAGCATCCTGATTACTTGTATTTTGAACTATGCATCTGATAGGTTGTTTCTCTCCTCATTGCTTAGTTTTTTTTTCTGGAATTTTGATCTGCTCTTTCATTTGGGCCATATTTTTTGTCTTGGTGCCCCTGTTATGTTGTAAGGGGTGTTGTAATCCTTAGTTATTTGTCAGGGTGGGGCAACCCACATTGCTGCATTGTGGCGCTGTATTTGGGGGAAGAGTCAGAGGGGGAATAATGCCACTTGTTTGGCTCTTGCCCCACTTCCCATCACTTCCCTCATTTCCCAGAAGCAGATTGTGCCCTTTCTGGTGCTGAAACCCAGGTAGGTGGGCTTGTTCTAGGTGTTGAAACCCAGGTGGGTGGGTATGTTCTAGGACCCTGTGGGTTTTTCCAGTGGACTCTCCTGTGAGACTGGGAGTTTCTTCCACCTTCCTAAGCCCCACAGGTTTTTATTGCCAGAAGTTTAAGTTTCCCACACTGAAAACCCTGGGTTGTGCTGTCTGTCTCACGCCCCAGTTGTTCCTCCTGGCTTATCTGCTCTGAATTGTGGGAAATCCTGTCTGCCAGCTGCCAGCTACCACCTCACCCGCCCAGTCGGCCACCTTGCCTGGTGTCCTCTACACCCTAGCTCCTGTCTCTGCCCCTCTTACCAGTCTTAAATGAATGTTTCTTTAACTTGTTGATTGTCAGACTTTCATGCAGTTTGATTTTCTTGTAGTTCTGGTTGTTTTTTGTTTCTAAATTGTTTGTTATCCTTCTTTTGTTTGTGTGAGGAAGCAAAGTGTCTCTACCTATGCCTCCATCTTGGCTGGAACCCCTTTTATTTGGAACTTCTCAGTTGTATATATAGTAGTCCCTGCCTTATTCTGTGATTTTTTATGTTGTTATGTAACGTCACTACTGTTAGATTTAAAATTTTTTGAATTTCAATTTGTAATGTTAAGTTTTCCCTGTAAGGACATACTCATTTCTTCTTAGCTTTTTAAAATTCTTATTGCCCAAACATGTTTGTCTTCCCTCACAGTGCAATTGAAAATTTGTGACAATAAATGGGGAATTTATAACTGTGAATTGAGGTTCTTTGTCACTCTGAGAATGATTCTATGTCTTGAACCAAATAGTTTTACTGATCTCTTGTTTCCTTAGCCCTGGTCCTCTTTGCTCAGGAACTGGAATAGTCTTGCTGTAACTCACCCTGGTTATATGGCTTTCCTGACATATGATGAAGTAAAAGCTCGGCTCCAGAAATTCATTCACAAACCTGGCAGGTCAGTGCCGTGAATCAAAGAGGCTTACTCTCCAGAATTCTATTTTCTTATGATCTTTGTTAATATAGAGGAAACACAATTTTTTATTAGTTCCCCAGTGGCTGTGCTTCTGCAGTAAGATTCATACCTGTTTATCTGAGGTATTGACTTATTCAGATCTGATGATTTGATAAATACTTTCAATCCATTTCAGAATTGGGTTTATGTGTCTTTTGCTTTTTGGCCTGGAGTCATTGAAGAATCTGTTAATTGATAGTCCTTTTGATTTTTGTCCTTGTCTTACCTTCTACCCTAACATAAACTTATTATATATTGAAGATTCTGTTTATCTCTATTCTCAGTTACATTTTCCGGTTGAGCTGTACTCGTCTGGGTCAGTGGGCTATTGGGTATGTCACTGCTGATGGGAACATTCTCCAGACAATCCCTCACAATAAACCTCTCTTCCAAGCACTGATTGATGGCTTCAGGGAAGGCTTGTGAGTACCTACCTACTGTTTACTATCTGCTAGAGTCTAGGAACTTAGATGCGGTAAAACTTCATCATTACTGACTTTATTTTGGGTTTCTTCTACATGTTAAGAGTCAGGAAACATATTAACAGTTTATATTGTTTTGACCTTCAGGTTCTGTAGAATTTCTATTTTTACTTAAAAGGGATTCCTTGAGTGAAATAATTTTTGTCTAATGGTTCATTTATTGCTATGAGTAAAGTTTTTCTTTTTCCTTTTGCAAATGTTAACTTATATTTAAGTCTATGTTAGATGTAAAATTATACCAGTTATCATAAAATGTTACCAGTTATTTAGTTAACATTAGAGTGATTAGATTTTTGCTCCTAATCACAGCATGTTCAGTGGCCTTCATCCTGACTTCACTTTGGTTCAGCAGCATTTCTTCAGTCTTTGGGCTCTTGTAATCTATGCTAATGTTTATGACTAAGTTCTATATTCCAGAATTGCTATTCCTTTGGGAATTCAAATTGATTATCAATTTGTAAGCACTGAAAGTACTAACAGTTGACCAGGTATCAGAAAACTACTTGTATTTTAAGGTGATTAGGGAAGTCCATTATCCATTATGTGTCATCTTCTACAGTAATATTAGAGTTTCCTCTAATGTCACAGCAGTTTGGTGCTAGAACCGTCCTGGCAGATGATCTCAGTTGCTTAAATTGCTTCCTGTTACTTTTCTTTTAAATTGGTGTCTGCCAATGGTAAATTTGTTTTTCAAAAAAAGGGTGTTTCAGGTATTTGGTCAAAAAGCAAATGGAGTTTGCCTTGGCCAGGTTGCCAACTGGTTGGAGCATTGTCTCCATATTCTAGGTTGTGGGTTCAATCCTGGTTAAGGCACATACATGTAAGAATCAACCAATGAATACATAAATGAGTGGAACAACAGATGTTTCTCCCCCCCTCTTCTTCTCTTCCCCCCGCCCCCTTCTTTATCTCCCTCTCTTCCTTCCTGAATCTCTCAAATCAAGAAATAAAAAAAGAGTCCCCAGCTGGTGTGGCTTGGTGGTTGGAGTGTTGTCCCATAACCGAAAGGTTGCAGGTTTGATTCCAGGTTGGGGCACATGCCTAGGTTGTGGGTCCATCCCTGGTCCTGGTACAGGAGCTTGCGATCTCTGGTCTGGACACATACACTCCCCAGTCCAACGCAGATCCTGGGTCTGGGTGCATACAAAGGCAACCAGTTGATGTTTCTCTTACATTGATGTTTCTCTCTCTCCCTTCCTTTCTCTCTCTAAAGTAAGCAAATGAAAATGTGCTAGGGTGAGGATAAAAGAAATTTTTTTAAAGCAAATGCATTTTAAATTAAGAATTTATACTTTGTGGCCATCCAGTCTAGCTTTTTTGGTACAACCTGCTCTCAGATAATTTTTTCTTTTTAAAGTGTTGTTTAAAAAAAGAAAAGAATATATGACATAGACTATTATGGCTTACAAAGCCTAAAATATTTACTATCAGTCCCTTTACAGAACAAGTTTGTAAACCCCTCAATTAAAAAGATGTAGTCTGTTGCAATGTACCCTGTAGAAAGAATGTCAGTGTTAGGAGAATATCTTCTTGGAACTGTTCTGTGTTATTTATTTTTTTGAAATATTAGTAAGATTTACCTTTGCACTTTCCCAAAGTTTCCGTTTTACAGCAAGGGAATCCTAGATGTCATTTGTCTATGTTAGCAAGCAGTGATCAATGGCTTCAATAAAATACCAAGGCTGATTATTCCTTTTACAGCTATTTGTTTCCTGATGGACGGAATCAGAATCCTGACCTTACAGGCTTATGTGAACCAACTCCCCAAGACCACATCAAAGTGACCCAGGTGAGGTTTTGTTTTTTTTTGTTTTTGTTTTTTTTTTTTTTTTACATTATAACCATATCACTAGAGTCAAGCTTTTGTATGGACTTAATAGAATTGACAGTAGAATTAATTGTATTAAGTGATTGGAACACTTAAATTTTAAACCATTGACTAGATTAGTGAATTTATGTTGCATGTGGTTTTTCCTTAAATCATGTAGCTTTAAAATAGGACCAAAGCTAGGTGATTTCTGTTTTATTGGAGAACATTGACCACTGCTGTGAAACTTTTATAAAAGCGAAATTTGTATAGACACTACAAATATTTCTTTAATATTTCCATTTTTAGCATCTATGGTTGCAGTCATTCATTCAACAAATATTGAAATAAGCTGAGTAATCTTATTTTTTTTAATTAAAGGAACAATATGAATTATACTGTGAGATGGGCTCCACATTTCAACTGTGTAAAATATGCGCTGAAAATGATAAGGACGTAAAGATTGAGCCCTGTGGACACCTCATGTGTACGTCCTGTCTTACATCCTGGCAGGTATGGTCAAAATCATGCATTTCCTCAGCTGTGTAATCGCTCTGAAGAACTGGGGATTGTATATGGCCTGGTTTGTGGGGTAGGTTTTAAACTTTTGATTTCTTTTTTCATCTCTAGGAAATCCTAGAGGATGAGTATTTTAGGATGAATATTTTAAGTACTTTCAGATGTGCCTGTTACCATCTCTTGTTTCCTCTGTAGGAATCAGAAGGCCAGGGCTGTCCTTTTTGCCGATGTGAAATTAAAGGTACTGAACCCATTGTGGTAGATCCATTTGATCCTAGAGGAAGTGGCAGCCTATTGAGGCAAGGAACAGAGGGAGCTTCTTCCCCAAATTATGATGATGATGATGATGAACGAGCTGATGATTCTCTCTTTATGATGAAGGAATTAGCTGGTGCCAAGGTAAGACTGCAATTTAAGAGACTGTGGCAAAATCCATTATGAGTTGTATTCTAAAGCTATAGAGCACTTAATGACATCCAAAGTGAAAGTAATAATAGCTAATATTTATTGAGCACCTACTATGTCAGAGATACCACACTAAGAACTTTTCTTATTTTAACTCATACAACCCTCTGAGAAGGTACTATTACTATCATTTAACAGGTGATGAAACTGAGGCACAGAAAGGTTAAGGAATTTGCTGAAGGTCACACACATAGTAAGTTGAACCAGACTCTGTGGCCAGGCATTTTGACTTCAAGGCCCAAGCTCTACTGTCTATATTCTAAAATTGGGCTTCACTCAGATAGCTTGGTGCAGAAAATGAAGAAGAGTAAAAGAACGGGACCCTATTTTGCTACTGTGACTAGAAAATTTTGTTCTTTTCTTTCTTCTAATGGAATCTTGGCATTAGAAAGTTAGCTTCGATTAGGTGCATTTTCTTGGTACAAAAGAAGTTAGCACCTGAGTGCTTGGTACATAGTAGGTGCTTGATAAATTTTGAAAGCACGGATTTTATCTCTTAAATGACCATATCCATTGTATCTTCTCCTCTGTGTCCTCAATGCCATTGCCTTATTTCAGGCTCTCATCATCATCTGTTCTCCCTGCTACCAGAGTCACTGGTCTACAACACAGATCTCACCACCTTATTCCTTTACTTCACACTCTTTGATGACTTTTCATTATTTAATGGGTTAAACTCATTCTTCTTTCCAGATACTTTGTACCCATAATCCTTTCTACTTTATATTTTGTGCTCCTGCAAGGCTGAACCTCTAAAAACTTCTCCTTTTGGTCTTGATAGTTTCTGTGTAATGTAGCTGTTTTCACTTCTAGGAAACCTTTCCAAACTGTACCCTGCTTTCCTGACCCCCAACTTGCTCACATGTATTTATACACATACAATCTAGGTTTGTCCTGATGTTTCTGAGATGTTGTGAATATGTCTGCCAAAGAACTTATCAAATATGTTTGAACTTATAAATATGTTTAATAAACATTACTTACTAAACTTACTAAACTTACTTACTAAACTTGAACTTACTAAAGTTCAAGTTTAACTTGAACTTACTAAACTTACTAAAGTTTTGTAAGTTTACTAAACTTACTAAAGTTTAGTAAGTTTGAACTTACTAAAGTGAGTTCCATTGTAAGTTCCTAGAATGCAAGAGCCATGTCTCATTTGTAATTAGCTTCTCAAAATTGAGTGCATAGTAATTACTTTGAATGTTTGAGATTTAAAAACACTTTAAAACAGGAGTAGATAAATTTATCTGTGCCATATCAATAATGGATAGTTGAGGAAATTTGGACTGCTTGCTATATTTTTGTTTTTTTGAAGTTAATAGTAGTTTTGGTCCCTCATACAGGTTCTTCGATTTTTTTTATACAGATTTTGTGTTTTTTTTTAAAGAAAAAAAATTTTAAAACATTTTATTTATTTATCTTTAGAGGGGAAGGGAAGGAGAGAGAGAGAGGGGGAGAGAAATATCAATGTATGGTTGCCTCTCGTGTGTCCCTTGCTGGGAACTGGCCTGCAACCCAGGCATGCGCCCTGACTGGGAATCGAACCGCCATCCTTTGGTTCACAGGCCCGTGCTCAATCCACTGAGCTACACCAGCCAGGGCCAGATTTTGTTTTTTTATTTTTAGAGAGGGAAAGGGAGAGGGAAAGAGAAAGAGTGGGAGAGTAACAGTGATACATGGTAGAAACATCGATTGCTTGCCTCTTGTGTGCCCCCAACCAGGGTCCTGGCTCGCAATGCAGGCATGTGCCCTGACCAAGAGTCAAACCGGTGACCTTTTGATTTGCATGATGACGCCCAACCCACTGAACCACACCTGTCAGGGCTAGTTCCTTTTTAAGAGATTCATTTGACCACATAGCACTTTTATCTTAGCACTTATTTAGATAGCACTTTGTTCTTGCATAGATTGCTATTTGTCCATTTGTGAAAATTTAGCTGTTGGACTCCTTTCTGCCCTTAATCTTGTCTTTCTGAGGTTCTCTGCTTCTAAACACTCCATAGTTAGATCCGGCCCACTGCAGATAATCTAGGATAATTCCCCCAGTCTCGAGATCCATATGCCTTAATCACATTAGCAAAGTTGCCAGTAAGGTATCACATTCACAGATTCTGGGTTTTAGGGCGTGAATCTTGGAGGGCGGCAGCAGATCATTCTGTCTGTTATAGTCCATATAATGGAACATTGCAGAATGAGTTCAGTTTTATGTATTTGAGAGGAAAGCTGTCTAATGTATATTTTTTAAAAATAACTATTTAATATCACCTTATTTCTATAAAAATAATTTGGTTGTAAACATTTTTTTACACGCATATGGGAAAATTGTATGACTACACAGCAAATTACTATTTCCGAGTATATAAGTTCAGAGGACTTTAAATTTTATGGAATATTTTAGTTTTTTTAATTTGCAGTTAACATATCGCTTTAACAAAGTGTTTATTTTGCTAGGTAAGTAGCTCTGTGCTGAGTGCTGTATGGGATAAGAAACCTAAGAGATAGGCGCACAAGAAGCTAATAGTTTGGGCTTCCGGCCAAGATGGAGGCATAGGCAGACGCACTGTGTCTCTTCTCACAACCAAATTAAGGACAACAAAGATTTAGAAACAAGAAAACAACCAGATCTCAGAAAATCAAACTGTTTGGAAGTCCAACAACGATTCATCCAGACCGGTAAGAGGGGCGGAGTCGCGGCAGGAAAAAGCGGAGGTGCAGACCCGGCACGCAGACAGCAGCGGCTGGCAGCCCCCAGGTGCACAGGCGGCGACTAGCAGACCCCGGACTCGGGGCAGCAACTGTGCAGAACCAGTGAGGCCGCACAAGGCAGCTGGCTGACCGGGTGGTCCCACATTCACGTGCGGATAATCCAGGCAAAGGGGAAGCGGTGAAAGGAACTGGAATCTGAGAGAGAGTAAAGCAACCGCCAGTATCTCCTCTCAGACCCCGCCCCCACATACAGTGTCACTTCCCAGCGACCGGGCTGTCCCGCCCTGGGGAACACCTGAGGCTCCACCCCTCACTACGTAACAGCCGCGACTAGATAAAACAAACAAACAAACAAACAAACAAAAAAAACCCAGAAATGGAAATGGCTCAAACCGGAGAACAGATCAAAGCCCCAGAGCCAATTTATCTAAGCGATGAAGAGATTGCCAACCT